>JAJEJO010005080.1:0-31290 GCA_020662805.1 Glaucomys volans | reverse complement strand
TTGCCTCTATCCTGATGTGGTCCCGCTCATCAGAGATGAAAAGAATTAAGAGAATATAGACAAGGTTATGCTCTATCCTTCCCTGAAGGAGTTTCCTAAAGAGACAGCAAGAGAGCTTGCTTCTATTAGTCTCCTTGGGAGAGCCCCCTCAGGTTGGGGTCTTGTTTTAAACTGGTTTTCTGGTCTCTTGGAGGGTAGTCATCAAAATGTTAGCCTGGCATTTTGGTGGACAAACTCCAATAGTTGGGAGTTCCTGTTGGCAGCAGTTTATATTTTAATGTAAGCATTAATGAACATGTTCAAAACTCTTTTTAATAATTTTTTTTCCAAATTTGAATATAAGACATTTGATTCGATGTTCAAGCTGCCCAAAGACAATTTGGTGATCCCCTGAGGGGGCCATCTGACCATGAATAGTTGACTATTCTCTCTCACAGAATTTAAAGAGAGAAAGGATGCCACAGCAGGTCTGATAGTCAGCAGCCCTTCTCTGGAATTCCTGGAAATTGGTCAATATGCATTGAAGGGGGTACATGACAAACATGAGGAAGACTGACTCATGTCCACACTTAAGGGCAACAAAAAACAGAAAAAGACAAACACAGAACAGGTAAGACACTGCAGACAATGAGAAGTGGCCACTCCAGATTCCTGACCAGAAGGCCTGGGCAACGTCTTGCCATAGTCCCAGACTTGGGAAGTAATGCTGTGTCCAGTCTTCCTCAGAGTCCCCAGATACAGATCTGCCAGAAACAGATTTACAAGGTCCCTGGGGTGCAGATACAGGTGACTCTCTGGGAGAATTTAGTTCAGTCCTTGGGCAGGGTTTCTCAGACCGTGCAGCCTGGGGTTGAGGAATATCTCTCAGAGGCCTTCTCCTAGAAGCAATGCTGTGGCCTCTCTGCTCTGCAGGAGTTTCCAGGCCAGCGGTGAGCAGTGGTTGACCACCAGGCAGTAAGGATCTCACTGGGGCCTCCAAATGTTATGGGGTGCAACTTAAAAACAGACCATTCACCAATGAGAATTCCAAATTTGAGAGTCTTTATTACGCTGGCTGGCTGACTGTCTCACACAATGCCCCAAAAATGGCTATTGGGAGAACAGTGCCGACCATAGAGTTTCAGGGGTTCTTACACCAAAAATCACATCAATCATAAGTGTCTGTTGCTATGATTCAAAATTACAAAATGACATCATGAAATCATTAGCAGAAAGGGATGTGGGTAAAAATGACCTCTACCTAGGTACAAACTAAAGAATGGTTACTAATGGTTACTAACATAGGAATCAAAAGAACATTTTTTCATCATATAAGGATCACCATTTTGCATTGTTAAATATGTCATGACTGAGGCAGGGTGTTCCCATGGGAGAAGCTAAGCAACTATTGATGGGTACAGAGGTGGGGCATTTCCATGGGAGAAACTCATTTCCTACATAATATGGAGTCTGAGAGCAAAATGGAGTCTGCTTGGTCATCTCCCATATAGCCTGGCCTGTAACATTTCTATGGAGCCAAGTCTGTCAGCCTATCACATCCAACAGGAGCAGTAGAATCAATGCATGAGAGTGTGAGGGTTGTTCACCCACAGGACCCAAAGTATGCTGAGAAACAGCAGATGAGGAGATATTTAGGGCTAGACCCAGAGAAGACTGAGAATGGGTGGGAGAGGGACCCTCAACCAGAGGAGTCAGAAGACCCTGAGCAACGGTGGTTAGGAAGAAATTTATGGCAGAATGAAGAGAAGACAGAGAAAAGATAGATGAAGGGAGCTTGACTACAAGATCCAGAGGACACAGAGGTCTTTTGGAGAGTGGTTCTAAACTACAGGGCTCAGAGTTTTGGAACCTTTTCCAGAGTATCCCTTGAGCTAATGTTCCAGTGCCATCCAATATAGTGGGAATAGTCCAATTTCAAAGGTCTGAAGAAATCCTCCATGATGATGGGAAATTGTCCTTGGCCACAGTGTACACTGTCCTTTGAAGATGTGCATTGTGCCTGACTCAGAGGTCCTAGGAGGTTTCCTCTCTTCTGCAAAGAGTGCAGCCAGTGACATATCAAAGAAGATCCTAAAAATCATTGAATATATGCTTTTCATCCACTGTTCATAAAGAAGTCAGAAATCCTGGGAATTCTAGATTCCCCATAAGAGCTCAGCCACTTGAGCAATGCTGTGGAAATGGTGTACAATGAGTGTTGGAATGAGGTCCTCAGAAATGTGGAAATTAACACCCAATAAAACTGTCTTGGGTTTTCAGGTACTGGTGAGGAGTCTGTCTGTATGGCAGCACCAACAGTCTATTGAGATTTTTGGAAAGAGTAAGGATCCACATCTCTCCTAGTTTCCACATTAGTGTTGATTTGGGCATGCAGATAAGGCCAGTGATGATGAACTGACTTTAGTAGAAATGGAACTCACCCAGAGATTTCACTAAAATGATTGCATTGCCTAGGGCTCGGTGGAAAGTGAGAACTGGTCATGGAAGTTTGCTCACCCACAATAAACAGAAAGGACTAAGCACTGTTGGGAGAGAGGTGCTCACGCACAGGACTCAGAGGACCCTGAGCAATGGTATAAGCAGGAATATTAAGGATAAGACCCTGAGAAGACTGAGAATGTGTGGGAGAAGGGCGCTCACTCACAGGACTCAGAAAACCTTGAGAAATGGTGGGGTAGGTGAGGTTAAGAACTCACCCAAAATATCCACAGGTGACTGAGCACTGGTGGAGACAAGTGCTCTCCCATAGGACTCAGAATACCATGAGCAATGGTGGGGGATTTGAGATTAAGGACAGGACAAAGGTAACACTGAGCACTGGTGGGAGAGAGTTGCTCACCCACAGGACTCAGTAAACCCTGACCAATGGTTGGGTACATGAGGTTAAGGCAGAACCCAGAAAAGGGTAAGCTATGTTAGGCTACTGATGGTCACACACAGGAGTCAGAGGAGGTTGAGATAAGATTAGCTATGGGAACTTTGCACATGACACAGGGGAGACTGATCACTCTTGGGTGAAGGGTACTCATGCAGAGGTCCCATAGTATACTGGAGCATGGCAGAATGTGGGACACTCACCCAGAGAATACAAAAGAGAGAGTATTAGAGTCTAAGGGGCACTCCCAAGCAATATTCAGGGATAACTGAGCACCTGTGTGCAAAGGCCCCTCACCATAGAACTAAGATAATCCTGAGCAATGGTGTATGAAGGGAGATTAAGGAATCCATAGAAGACTGAGCACTCTCAGGTGAGGGGTGCTCACCCATAGGACCCAGAAGAGTCTGAGCAAGGATTGTCTTGGGGAACCTGGAATAGAACAGAGCAAAGACTGAGCACTATTAGGTGAGGGGAGCTCACCAAATGGACTCAGAGAACAAGGAATAGTTAAGGAACTCAGAAAAAAGAAACAGAGAGGAATGAGTATTGTTAGGTGAGGGCTGCTCACCCACAGGATTCAAAGGAGACTGAGGAAGGATGGGTTAGGTGAACTTAGAGGTTTAAACTAAGAAGACTAAGCCATGAGAAGAGAAGGGCTATCACCAAACTGTCCCAGGTGAACCAGAGAACTAGTGGGTGTGGGGCACTCACCCAAAGGACTCAGAACCCTGAGAAATGGTGGATGAGGGGAGATTTAGGGCAGGACCCAGAAAAGACTGAGCACTGGTGGGAGAGATGAACTCACCCACAGAATTCAGAAAGTGCTGATGAATGTTTGTTGAGAGGAGATTTAGGGCAGAACCCAGAGAAGACAGAGCAAACATAGATGAGGGGATCTTGACCACAGGATCCAGAGGAGATGGCGATCTCTTGGGAGAGTTGTTCTCACCTATAGGGCTGAGAATTTTGGAAGGTTTTTGACAGTACCCCTTGGCCCAAAGTTTCAGTGACCTCCAGTATGGTGGTAATGATCCACTTTCAAAGGTCTGAAGAAGTTCTCCCTGATGTTGGGAAATTGCCATTGGCCACATTTCACACTGTCCCTTGAAGGTGTGCCTTGTGCCTGACTCAAAGGTCCTAGGATGTTTCCTCTCTTGTCAAAAGAGAGCAGCCAGTGACATATTACAGAAGATCCTGAAAACACTTAAATAGATTCTTTCCATACACTGTTCAGAAACACATCAGAAATCCTGGGCTTGCTATATAAACCATAAGAACTCAGCCACTTGAGCAATGGTGTGAAAATTGTGTACCATGAGTGGTGGAATGAGGCTGTCAGTGCTGCTGTGGGAATTGACATGCAATAAAATTGTCTTGGGTTTTCAGGAATTGGTGAGGAGCCTGTCTGCATGGCAGCATCAAAGTTTTATTGAGGTTGTTGGAAGAGAAAGTATCATCTCTTCAAGTTTCCAGAGTAGTGTTGGCCTGGACAGGTAGATAAGGCCAGAAATGTTATATGGGCATTAGCAGGAATGGGACTCTCCCAGAGTTTTTACTAAAGGCTCAGTGGAGAGTGAGCTCTTGTCCTGGAAGCGTTTCAATCCATAATATCCAGAGAGGACTGAGTACTGATAGGAGACAGACACTCACCCACTGGACTCAGAGGACCATGAAGGTGCAAGAGGAGATTAGGACAGGACCCAAGGAAGACAGCACTGTCTGGTGAGCAGCCTTCACCCACAAGACCCAGAGGAGACTGAGTGAGGGCAAGTTAGGTGAACTAAGCAGCTAAAACACAGAAGACTGAATACTCTTAGAAGAAGGGGTAGTACTAAGAGGATCCAGAGAGTATGAGTGCCCCTCACCCACAGGACTCACAAGAACCCAAGCAATGCTGTGTGAGGGAACATTTAGTATAGGATCCAGAGAAGACACAAAACTCCTAGATGAGGAGTGCTCACCTTCAGGGCACAGGAGACTGAGCACTGCTGGTCATGGGACATGGTTCACAGAACAGTCTATGTCCTTAGTACTCACGTGAAAGTAGCACTCATTGTCCTCTGGTTGTCCCCTGTTCCGATGTGACCTTGGGACTGATCTGTGGCCCCATGAGATCTTCCCTGCCTCCTATACTCCCTAGTTTCCTCTCCCCATGGTGGTCTGGGAACACTGTTCAGCAGTGTGTGGTGCCCTGCTCAGCCTCTCTCCTTAATGCCCATACAGGTTGTGATGTCATAATGGCCTAAGGGGAGGGGAAGGCCAAGCTGTTCTTGCTACCAAGGCCTTGGAGAGGGTATAGGGACCTCAGGAGTGACTGTGTCCCCCAATATAAAGTTTCCTTGGACCTAATGACCTCTGCCTCCACTGGCTGCAGTCAAAGACCTGAAGAGCCTGGCTCCAGCTCTGTCTCTGACCCTGTTGCTTCTGAGTTCTAGGAATGACTAGTTTGTGGGGGGGCTGTCCCAGGCATCATGGGTAGGGTCACAATATGACTATGGAGACTGGGTAAGATAGTCTATGCTTTATATCTGGTCCCTGCTGAGGCCAGTGGTCTCTTTGCCCCCTGTTCTCCATGGGGACCCCAAGCCTGGTCTCACACTTGTTTCCTCACACTCAGCCCTAAGACCCCTGGTCTCCCCTCCTCCTCTCCCCTTCTCCAGCCTTTACCTGGCAGGTGCACGCCAATTGGTGCCTGGCCCTGCTGGAACCCCACCCAGACATGCTGTACAGAGACTTTTGACCATGACAGCAGGATTCCCACAGGTTCCTGTGAGGTCCTCATTGACAAGTGCTAAGAAAGTCCACCATCGGACACTGATCTTTCCTTGTCCCTAGGCTCCTCAGCCAGGGTCACCTGTGACCAGTCAGAGCCTGAACCTCCACCACAGGCCCCACATCTTCTCAGTGCAGGAGTGGATCATGTCCTTGTTACTGTCATGCCTCCCTCACAGACTTCCCCAGTAGCTGTGGCTCTAGAGGAGGCTGAGATGCCTGGGACCCTGGGGAGGGAAAGGGACCCTGTGTGACTGCAGGACAGAAGCCCAGCTGGGAATGCCTTGTGCAGAGAGGCCCAGGTGCTCTCTCCTTCTCACTTCCTGTTCCTTCTCTCTCAGATTTTCTGGGATTTACCAAGAACTGCAGGGAGCCTGGTGATGAATAGGGGGCAGTGTTCCCAAATCCTAAATCCTCAAGCACCACGCTCATGGTGTGCTCAGGACTCGGAGGCAGTCTTGTCCTAGATCCTGCCCTGAGTCCCTCTTCCCTCAGCTCCTGAACTTTTTTTAAGGTTGGGAAGGGCCCTGGGGCTGGGACCTCGGGTGCTCTTCTCCAGAGCTAACCCCCAACATTCTTTGGGTTTCATATTGAGACATGTTCTCTCTAAGTTGCTCAGGGTGGTTTCAAACTTGATCCTCACCCCAACCTCCTGCCTCAACCTCCTGAGTGGCTCGCATCATAGGTGGGGCACCCTGCCAGACTCAGTCCCCTTATTGTTAAATAGGATACCTTCCTTCACAAGGGCCTGGTGTCAGGGAAGCAGTAAGAGTCAGACCCACACTGAAGTCAAAGAGGAAGCACAGTGTGTCTAAGGTCACACACTCTTGCTCACTTGTGTTCTGGGGCTGAAGCTGGGTCCGCCCCACTTTGAGAAGGACTGAGCACAGAGCCCTGAAGAGTGTCTCTCCCCAAGCAGGGCCCCAGGGGCTCACATGACTGCCACTCCACCTTCAGGCCCCACCATAGGAATATCCAGGCTAGGGAGACCTGGTCAGCCTGGTCACACAAAATTCCCCACAGTGGTCCTGGAACCCAGAAAGGAGGAAGGTCAGGCTTGGGCAGTGAGGGTCCCCTGATGTGGGCTCCCTCAGCATCTCCCACTGGTGGCCCATCTGCAGTGGGGAAAAATGCTGGTAGATCAGAAATGCTTTCCTGTCTGGATTCTGCACCATCAATTTTCTCTCTGTCCTAACTTGGACCACCAACTAGGCTCCTGGCATCAGGTGCCCCAGCTAGAGGCTCCCAGGAGGGCCACAGACCCACTTCCCAGGACTCTGCCAGCTCTGCCAGCTTGAGGAATTTCCTTTTGTCCCTGGGACACTCACAGGACTGTTTCCTCCCATAGCTGCCTCCAGGAGCCCACCCAGGAACCTCCCTGGAACTTTTCATGTTAGATCCCCCAGAGGGGCAGTTATGGGGTGGCCCCTAAGCACAGGCAGGTGCTGGTAGGTGGGGAGACACATCTGTTCTGGTTTCTTCCCTCACAGAGACAGCCTAGAGGGTGGCCTACCTTCTGCAGTCTGGAACTTAAACTCAGAGGCTCCCCTGGCCCACAAGACTCATTGCAACATCTCCTAAGAGAGACAGAGAGGTCTTACTGCATTGTTCCTCTATAGAACTCTCAGTCATCCCACTGTGGGATGCACTCCTGCCCTCTCAGCAAACTCAGGCCCCCTTACAGCCTCCTGATTCTTCCTCCTCTCTCTCCCACCCCACAGGGAATTTCAGCAGGTGTGACCAGAGCACATAGAGTGAGCAGGGTCAGGACCCAGAGGTATGACCAAGGCCAGGGCTCAGAGTATGACCAAGGCCAGGACCCAAAGTGTGACCAGAATCAAGATACAGAGTGTGACCAGGGCCACAGACAAAGGATGATCAGGATCAGGGCCCAGTGTGTAACCATGGTCCAGGTCCAGAGTGTAACCAACACCAGGGCCTAGAGGGTGAGCAGGATCAGAACAAAGAATGTTACCAGGTCAGGGCCCAGCATGTGACCAAATTGAGGGCATAGAGTGTGACCAGGATCAAGCCAAG
This sequence comes from Glaucomys volans, assembly GCA_020662805.1. Taxonomy (NCBI): domain Eukaryota; kingdom Metazoa; phylum Chordata; class Mammalia; order Rodentia; family Sciuridae; genus Glaucomys; species Glaucomys volans. The sequence goes on along the minus strand of JAJEJO010005080.1, from coordinate 23,603 downwards.
TGTGTGACCAGTTCAGGCTCCTTTGTGACCTGGTCAGGTCCCAGGTGTGACCATTTCAGGGTCCTGTGCTTGACCAAGTCAGAGCACAGAGTGTGACCATGTCAGGATCCAGTTATGACCAGGGCAGGGCCCAATTTTGACTATGTCAGGGTACAGAATGTGAACATGCTCAAGGCCCAGAGTGTGACTTCACTCAAGGCCCAGTATATGACCAAGGTAAGGACCCAGAGTATGACCATGGTCAGGGTACAGAGTGTGACCAGATCAGAGTCCAGATTGTGACTAGTGTCAGGACCCATAGTGTGACCAGTGTCAGTGTTGTGTGACCAAGTCAAGGCTCAGTTGTGACCAGGACAGTGCCCAGTGTTGACCAGGGTCAGGGCCCAGTGTATGACTAGGTCAGGGCCCAGTGTGTGACCCACTCAGGGCCCAACTGTGAACACAACCAGGGCTTCTACCTGCTACCCTCTTTCCCCACCTTCCTTTCTGAGTAGGTGGTGCCCTTGGGAACAATCTGAGGCCAGTGTTACCCATGCAGTGTGTGGAGCGGACCGAAGATCCATCTGCCCCTCTGAGGCCCTCTGGAAGGAGGCAGCCCTGCTGTTCCCATGATGTAGGGTGGGGACAGGGTCAGAGTAGTCACAGCATTTGCTGAGTAGTTATGGCCAATCTCAGTTCTCAGATTAGAAATGGGGGTCGTCCTGTACCCACACTTCTTCTGGAGGCCCTGGCGCCAGATGTACATTTCATCCCACATCACAAGTTCCCTCCCTCCAGGAAGGCATACACTCACTTTCTCAGGTATTTGTGCAATACCACACATTAACTTGGCAAGAGGAAGTGGAAAGCAATAGATTACCGATGCCAAGTACTCTTGACACCTGGGCCCTGGGCTGGGGGAGATGTACCTCTGTTCAGGGACCCAGGATTTCCACTCCACAGCCATCCACCCACAGGCATGCACTCTGGTGTTTGGAAGCACCAACCTACCAAGCCCTCCAACTGGTCCTGGCTACCCACCTGCCTGCCCCACTGGCAGAGAGCCTGCTGATGGCTTTGGGAGCCCACCAGTCACCATCATGCCATCCTGCCTTCATTCCAAGGCAGGAAACCAAGTGTCTGAGCAAGGCCCGCCCTGCACCCTGCTCCTCCACTGGGCAGCAGATGCATGTCACTCTGGGGACATGTCCACCTAGATCAGCCAGACCCTCAGGGTGGCATTCAGGGCCCTCAGAGGCCCTGGGCACATAGGGCAGGGCAACCATGGGCTCACCAGCCCTGCCAACTGGAACAGAGACAGCAAACAGAGCAGGGGTCTCAGCCCTGGTCTGGGTAGGTGGGTATGAAGAGCAGGTATCTGACCTGCCTGAGGCCAGCTGGCTTTCACAAGGCCCCCAGCTGCTGTGGGTGGCATTGGGGTCTAGCTCATCCCTGGCTACCATGTGTGTGACCAAGAAGTGTGGTCACACAATGAACACTTCTGGAGTTCACCTGGATTCCACAAGCTGTGAGGGAACCTGAGCCATGGGTTCAGGGTCGAGGGCTCAGGACCTTTGGGATGCCACTCTGCTGACCACAACTGGCCAGATGCTGTCTACCTCATGAACACAGAGGGCAAAGCTGTCTTGCCTGCTGCTGAGCATGGAGGCTGTCAGTGAGAACACCCAGCCTCTCCAGGGGCCCCTCGAGTTGGGGGGCTCTGGGAATGAATTGCACAGCATGGCTGTTTCCCTTTTTGACCTTGAGTGGCTCTACACACCTGAGTCCTGCCAACACTCTCAAGGCTGGCTGGGGCCTGAGCTTCATTCTGCTTTGTGCCAGATGGCTGGGAGGAAGTGCATACCTGGAGTGCTGGAGGGTCTTTTCTCCCTGCCTCCAGGGTCCCCTCTCAATATTACAACTTCTAGCCAGGGGTCCTTGGCCTTGGGTGCTGTCACCTCACCAAGGGCCCCATGGATCCAGACCCTGCCCTAGGCCATGCAGCAGGCAGAGGGGCATAGGCTGGTGGAACGCACATAATCAGCTCCCACAACAGAGCCAGCAGGGCTAATTCCCCTGGTCATTGAGTGCCCAAAGATGAGTCCAGGAACACATGGCCTCCACAGAGGGAAAACAGGTGTGAGGGGCAGCCTTGGCTGGGTGCTTGGGACAAGGGTCCCTGAAAGGTATTCAGTTTCCACCAGCCCTGTGTGGCCTGACTGGGTTCTGGTTCTGTCAATCACATAAATAGTTTGGACTTTCTTCCAAACTACCAGGATTCCCCATGGGTGTAATGGCCCCATTTCATAGGAAAAGAAACCAAGGATCTGGGGGGACATGATCAGCCTGGTCATACCCAGGGTGAGGCCTGCCCTCCAGTCAGGGGCCTGAATCCTCCAGTCTCTGAGGAGCCAGTCTTCCTCAGTGTTTAGGCTCATGTATGCTCTGTGTGGGGACAGTCAGCACCCTCCTGAGACCAAGTTGCAATAGGAACACTGGTGATCTCAAACCCCACTCCAGCTGTCCATGTGCCAATGGACTGGTCAAGACTCCTGGGAGCAACTCGGAAGTGCCCAACATTATGGAGCATCCAGGCTCACTGGTGACAGGAGGAGCAGACATGCTCCCACCACCATCCCATCTCCCTGAGTCTTCCCAGTATCCCAGGAGGAGGGCTGGCTCCATGCCTTACCAGACAGGGAGCTCCAGCCACCCTGTCATTTTTATGGGTGAACAGGGAAGGCCGAGGATCATTTAGGAGCAGCACACTCCTGTAACTGAGTCAGCTCAAGAGGTGGACTCCCCACAGTGACCAGCTTGCAAGGTCTGCTTGTTGTCTGTGTTGTGACTGAGCTTCACCCCAGGTCAGCTGCAAAGCACAGCAGGCAGTTCAGTTGTGCAAACAGAAAACTGCCCAAGAGACATCTGGTTCTGATCCTGGGGACCTGGGATACATCCCCTGGCAGTGAAAGGGGACTTGGCACTTTGGATGAAGCTAAGAATCTGGGTGTGGGAAGGTGATCTAGGAGACCCAGGGGCCCTGATGTCATCCCAGTTTCTTAGCAGATGGAAGTAAGAGGCCAGGGGTCAGAGACAGACCAGTTAGCTGATGTTCTCGCCCCAAGACAGTCCTTCCCACAACTGTGTTCTCAGGCCCATGAGGACAGGAAGCCCACACCAGCTAGACGTGCCTGGGCCTCCCTCTCCCTACATCCCAATATCACACCCAGAATCTATCACCCAGAATCACATGTCCACACTCTGCTTCTGGGTCTGCTGTGAGCAGCTCTGGTGTGGCAGGGGCCCCTCAGGTTTTTGTCTCTGTGCTCCTGTCCCCTTTTGCACTGCAGACTCATGCCCTCAACCATACTGCTGCAGAACCTCCCAGTGCCCTACACAAAGAACAGGGTCCACTCCTTGTTCTGTGTGGTTGAGGTCCTGGTTTCTTGTTCATGATGAGGAGATGGACACCCAGATCCAGGGTGTCTGCTTCTACCCAGCTCTGCCACTTACTTGCTGTGTGACCTCAGCTTGGTTATTGAACTTCCCTGGGCCTCAATAGCCTTATATGTAAATGGGGTCTCATGACAGTACCTATATCCTAGGGTTTGGGGAGCAAATATGACACACACAAATTCTCATAATGTGTCTCTGTCCCCTTGAACACTCTATACATGGTCTGCAAATTCAGCAACACAGTGAGCCTATCTCCCAAATTCTGATGGTCTGCTACAGACTGACCCTGGCACTTGCTTGGCAGCACTGTGATGAGTACAGGCTCAGGGCAGGACACCAGAGGCTCCAGGCCCAGCACAGCCCTCACCCAGGGGGGTATTGCAGCATGCAGTACCACAACCTGCCACCCTGCATGCCCAGCAGGATCCGAAGGTCCATGGAGCATCTTCACATGCAGCCTTGACCCCTGAGTCATTCCATGTGCCAGGGAGGCATGGCCTATCCACAGCTCCAGGGCAGTACTCAAGGTCAGCAGCCTCAGGAACACTCCCCTGTCCTCAGGCTCCTGGCCAATTCTCCACCCCACTGCTGAGCACAGTCCCAGAGAACTCTGGACTTTGGCAGTGCCATAGGAGACTTGACACACCTAAGTCTGCCCAGCACACATTGGGCAGTGGGGCTGTTCATGTGGCTGGGATTTGCCCTCTCCCTGTGGATGAGGCCTGAGGTGTGAGAAGCAGCCCAGACACTGCAGGCCTTGAAGCTCCCACTGCACACCCACAGCACAGCCCCTGTCAGGATGGCAGAGACCTCAGGCCCCACCCAGGCCCTATGCCCACCCTCCACAGCCCAGCCCCACCTCCTGGAGGAGAGAACAGCCCAGAAACCAGGATCACAGACTGTAGGCCACCCAGAGTCCCATCTTGGACAGTCACCTGCTCCCGTGTGCTTGAAGTCTGTGCTGTATCACCTGGGTGCTGGAGGTGACATGGCATCTAGGAGGCCAGGCAGCCTGGAGAAGCAGACATCCTGCAGGGACCATGGATGGCTTAATCCCTGGATATGGGTGCTCTTCCCAGACACAGAGAACTGCCCTTGAAGGCTGCCCCTCTCCTCTCATCCCTGCCCTGGCTCCTCCCTCCTCAACACCTTTCCCTCCCTCTCTCTTTCCAGGCTTCATGCAGGATGGGCCCACCAACCCCACAGCTCCTGCCTTCTCCCCTACCCATCTGGCCCTTCCATCAGTCTCTTGTCCTCCAGGTTCTCCCAAGCTGTCCTGAGATCCTCCCCTCCTGCACACGTTCATATCAACTCTACCAAATGGTGGTGACTTCTCTTGTTGCAATCTGCTGCTCCCTGAGACCTCTCAGTTACCCATAGACCTGACCTCAATAGTAGACTTCTAGTGCTCCAGCCCCACAAATTCTCATTGGTGGACTGGTCCTAACCCACCTAGCCTCCCTCCTGTCCAGTGCTCCATCCCACTGCCCTCTGTCCTGCCTCCATCATCCTGGCTCCACTGCAGGGCACCTCTGACCAGACCACTACCCTGGTCTGCTACAGGAGACCCTCTCCAAGGGCTGCTGCCTCCCACCAGAATGAGCCCCAACTCCCAGGTCCCCGTCCAAATTTCCAGCCCTTCTGAGACCTGAGCCCACATCCCTCATCTCTGGACATATCTCTGAAGGCTCTGCTGCTGCCATGGTTCCTGCTTCTCATCACTGAGAATAAAGAGTAACAGGAAAGGGAAACCCTGGGAAGCCCTCCATTTAAGGGCATGCTGAACCTTCACCAGATACACCTGCGATCCTCTGCTGAAGTCCCCAGGCCACCCCTGCCCAGTAATCATGCTCAGGGTCTAGACTAGCCCACATCTTCTGCATTCTGGAAACTTCCATGAGTAGAATCCAGAGGGGGCACTGCTCTGAACTGGAGAGGGCTCAGTGCTGTGCATCTGCCTTGAGGGCCTGTCTGGGTCTGCTCTGTGCTGCTGAGTGACCTGCTGTGGTGAGTACGTCTCAGTGGCTCCTCCTTTCTCCTGTTGATGGACAGATTGGGCATGACCCACCTTCAAGGGCCCCCAGGTCCTTTCCTGCCTCCTGGTTGTGTGGCTGGGACAGTAGATGCTGGAAACAGGAGGCTGCTGTGGAGGTTGAGAGCAAGTTTCCCAGGCCATAATGAAATGCCAGGGGCTGAAGGAGGAAGGGCTTGCTTTGGATCTGAGTTTTCTTAGGTTGCATTCAGGATGCTAGATGAGTGGTGGGGCAACCGACAGTTTGCATGTGTCAGAGCCCAAATAAGTGGAAGGTAGCAGATGAACCCCGATGGTGCCTGGCACCCACCTGTCATTCAGTGGAACCCCCAGACAACTCCAGGGAGCCATGTATTTCAGCACTGTCCCCCAGCCAATCCCATGTGAACATTGAACCTCCAAGCCTTCCCCACCTATTCCAGGCCATAAAAATCCCTGGCCAGCCAGAGTCCATTATGACTTCCCTGGCCTTCATCCTGGCCCCCACCCTGGAGTGTCGGTGAACCTCCCCCAAGAACCAATCCTAATAAAACTTTGTTCAGTTGCTTTTGGTTGACTCCTTTTTGTTCACCTGCATCCGATCTTAGAAGCTTTAAAGACGTCAACCTCGGGCTGCTTGGGGCCTGGGGAGAGGCAGCACATCATGGAGGAGTGTATGGGGCAGACTCCCACCTCATCTCTGGGATGCAAGAGAGAAGAAGGATGAGCCCATGTCCGAAGACTTCTTCAAGGACACACTTCAGGGCCACGAACCCCTACCAGGGCCCTCCTATGACATCACTCCTCCTCCCAGGAGCACCATCTGGGTACTGACCTTGAACAGGTGACCTGTGGAAGTTCTCTCCTCTAGGCAGTACTGCTGGTCTTTGCTCCTGGTGCTGCTGAGACACACCCATGCTGAGACAATTAGGTTTCCCTGAGGACCAGTCTGACCAGTACCCTGTCTGCAAGAAAGGCCCAGAGCTGTCTGTCTGGGGCCCTGGCTCCATCCTGGAGTGAAGCCTCAGGCCTTCAGGAGGGAGTGGATCTAAAAGATAGGACAGAAGCCTCTGGGGTGAGGCCAGGCCTCTGACTAACCATACTCTCCTTGCCATGCCCCAGTTGCCCCTGGGCAGATGCCCTTCTCTCTGGGCCAGAGACCACTCAGCCACCTGGATGGGGACTCAGCCTCTCCTCTGAGCAGTGACAGGGTCTCCAACCTCAGCCAGAGCACCCTCCCTGACAAGGCCACAGGAAGACTGCAGGCCTTGAAGACAGGTGGAAAGGGCACAGAGAAGGATGCAGAGCAATTGGGAGGCTGCTGTGGTGTCAGTGGGGCAGTAGTGACCCTGTCTCTTCTTCAAACTCCATGGCAATACTGGCATGTAGGTGTTCTGGGCTGCCAAGGGGACATGAGAAATAAACATTGAGAGGGAAGGCATTCCTTTCATTAGAAAGCACCCTGGCCCAGCAGCCCAGAGAAAAGACCTTGAAGGTCTGTCCCAGTCAGGATCCTTCCCTTGAGCAGGTGTCACCCCAGACGCGGAGGAGGAGACTCCTAGGCTGGACAGGCCCCTGATACCTGGACCAGGGCCACCCTCCATCTCAGCCAGGAGACTTTAGTGGTGGAACAAGAGAGGGAGGGTGTAGAGAACAGTCCCTGGTCTGTGCAGGGCATCTGTAAGAGCCCCTGGCCAGCAACAACCACCCTGGCTTCCTATCCCCAGCCTACCCTCCTGTGCATGGGCACTGGAGGCTGCAGCCTCAGAATCCACGCACTACAAACATGATCACTGAGAGCACACTGTGGTCCTCACTCCTGTGGCCTTCCTAGTACCACATGAGCTGGCTCCTGGGGTCCCTGAGCATGGCATGAGCACAGCCATGGGTGGTTTTCCTGGGGTTGCCATAGGGATGGCAGAGAGCTTCCAGCCTGTCCTCCATGAGGCACAGGAAGCCAGACTCCTGCTGGGCACCGACCCATCTGCCCACTGCCACATGGGCACTGGAAATCTGTGGAGGACGCTCTGGTCTTGCCTTATATATCAGGCCAGGGCTTCCTTATCTGCTCAAGCTGTTCTCTGCACACAGGTATCATATCATCGCCATAATTGCCCCTGGTCACTGGAGGGCAGGGTGGCAACAGCAATGGGTGATCCTGAGGCCGTACAAGGCTGTGAAAGGCTAAGTCACCTGGAATCGAGGGACAAAACACAGCACCCACCAAGTGCACCCATACCTCCTTACACATCACACAACACACACAATGTAACACAGCACACACCACATGCATATATCTCCTTATACATCACACAACACTAACAATGCAGCAAATAGCACATAGATTGTGACACACTACTTACATATCACACAACCCAAAAAGAATGCAGTGCACAGCAAACATCACTTGCACACACACCTCCTTACACAACACAGCACATACAATGGAACACAAAGTACATGTAATGTGAGGCACACTTCCTTACACATCACACAACCCAGACAGAATGCAGCACACCACTCACCATGTGCACACACAACTCCTTACATGTCATACTCACACACTCAACACACAACTCACATACCAGGAAAAAACACCTTAAACACAAACAACACACAACTTACACAGCATGCAGAGATAAGACACACAGCACACACATGCACACCAACACACACCCTTTACACACATCATGTGCACACACTTCACTACATACCCACCGTGTTCTTTGACTTTATTGGAGACTTTCATGGCTCATCACGTGGTCAGTGTTGGAAAAGGTGTGCCCTGTGTCCTGTGTCCTCAGCTGCAAACCAGGTTCCTCTGCTGTGGGGAGGCCCTGGGGGGCATCAGGCTCAGGAGGAGGGACTCAGCTCCCCTGGGGATCCCCTCCAGCCTGGCTGAGCCCCTCCCCCACAGTGGCCCCTAGTAATACACTGAGGGTCCAGGGCCCAGGCCAGGTGATGCCACTCAGCCCAGGTCACACCTGGGCACCCACAGGAGCCACACTCCAAGGCACAGTGTCCCCACACCCTAGAGCTGTGAGTTCCCTCCACTGGTCACACATGTGGCATGCCCATCTGCTGGCCAGGTCTAGGAATTCCTGCCCAAGAATTCTGCCCCAGGTCCTCCCATTTCTCCTCTGGGCTGGGCTCCAGCTGCTGCCTGCTGCAATGCAGAACTGGGGAGAGGAGATTAAGCATGGGGTGGGACTCCGAGCTCACAGGTCCTCCCCTCTGCACTCTTTCTCCAGCCCTGACTGTACCTAGTGACATTCCCTGAAACCCAGGAGCAGCTTGGGGTGGGGTAGGCAGGTGGGGGCTCCATGTCCTTAGCAGGAATTACTGTGGGGCCAGACACAGGGGAAAAGGGAAGGATGGTGGGGAGTCCAGGAAGGGTCTGAGGAGACCCTGGTGGCTGGGACACCCCAGTCCAGGCTGCTCATGGCCACCACTGTGCAGGGGACATGGACAATGCCTCAGTGAGGGGCCCAGGGTCAGCAGGATGGGGACCCTTGGAAGTCCTCCCAGGGGAGCAGAAACCAGGGAGGACCTTTTGTCTTCCTGTGGCCCAAGAATTTGGAGTCCCTGCTGATAGGACTGGGGCCTTTGCCAGAATCAGAAATGAGAGAAAAATGAATGTAATTGCCATTTGGCCAAAGCGAAGAAGAAGCTGATCTGCCAACACCATCCATGGCAGCATTGCCATCCACAGGCCCTGAGTCAGGAGACATGCAGGTGGAGACCCAGGGCCTTGTAGGGAGCATGGTCAGTGCCTCCAGCCCTGCTTTCCTTCCTCAGCCAGGCAGTGGCCTGGTCAGGTTCCCCTCCTGGATGTGGGATGGCTGCCTGCAGGAAGCTGTGACACTGGCAGCAAATGTCAGGCACTGAGAAAAATGTAACTTGGAGCTTCTTTGAAATGCTCTCATTTTAATCAGGCCCTGTCACCCTCCCCTGTCTAGTCCATCCCACATTCTTGAGGGGTGTGGGGCTCCCTGTCATCTGCCATGTATGTGAGGTTGGTGTGGATGTCCCCTTAGGGGCACCCAGGGTTGTGAGTGAGAAGAGCCAGCACCCAGAGCTGTCCACCAGCTCCCCTAGTGGACAAAGGGGAACCTGCTCAGAACCTGGGCAGCAACTGGTTTGGAAGGGTTGGCACCTGACCAGCCTCACTCTGACAATTCCTCCCTCCTGAGCAAATGTTAGGAAGACTACTGATTGTCCACCAAGTGTTCCGGGCCCATGTCGCTGGAATGGATGTATCTTTCCTTTGGTCTGATCTGCTTCCTGCTTAGAAGTTAAGTGACAGACCGTAGAAGTCAATGGAAAAGACCCTTTTAGCCAAAATGAGCACCAAAACAGGTGCACAGAGAGTAGTTCATCAGCTGAGCTACACCTGGAGTCTTGAAGCACTTGCCTGGGGTCTGCCAGGTGCAGCATCAGGTGGGCTTGTAGTGGAGAGTAGCCCAGGTCAGCATCTGCCTTCTGCCCAGCCCAGATTCCAGGTTCCCTGGCTGCAGTCTCTCTCCTGTCCAAGTGCCCTGGACCCCCTTTCACCTCCTGGGGTTACCCTTCTCCCACAGCTCTGTGGTTGTGCAACATGAACGTCCCTAGTACATCTTTGAGGATGTGGGTCTCACAGCAGGTGCACAAACCTACCTCCTGTCCCACTTCCCATCCTCCCAAATCCATGTGCCTCCAATCTTTGTGAGACCAGCCCTCTCCACATTGACCCTGGGTTACATGCACCTGGGTGCAGTCCCAAAACCCAGACCCTTTCTCTAAATGTGGTGCTAAGAGCTCCTGCATCTCCTCTTCCTCATCTACTCTTCAGTCATGTGATTCCTGCACTTCTAGCTGGAAGTTCCTCTGTGAAGGGGACAGGCTCCTAGATGGCACAACTGTGGGGTCAATGATGGACCAGCACAGTGACCAGGTGATCCTGGCTGCTACCTCACACTCAGGGTCATTGGAAAGCATTCTACCTGAAATTAAATTTTTTTCTTTATTGTGTTACAAAACACATTGCTGTGGAAGCCTTGGGGAAGGTGAAGTTGAGGGCAGTAGGAACTGATGGCCTGCACAGAGCCCACCAGAGACCTTTGTCCTGAGCCACATGGCATTTCTGTGGTCTGTGAGTGGGGAGATGGAGGCCAGAGGAAGCAGCAAAGCCTCACAGGTTCCACTGCCAAAGGCACATGGCATACCCTCCTCTCCGACTCTGACCAGGGTGGATGAAGACCTCTCCTCCTCTCCACTCCTCAGGGCTGAGCCAGAACATTGTCTCAGAGGGCCAGAGACACCTTCCCTCTGGGTTTTCCAAAAGAGCCCATGATGCCTTGCACCTGAAGGGAGGCTTATATTTATATTGACCTCTCACTACAGTGCTTCCTTTCTGCAAGGACAGAAGTACCTCACTTAAGGGTCATGACTCAAACCACCAAGGCCACATCCTTTACTCCAGTGAAGGTCCTCATCATTCTCTCCCTTTCACCTATGAACTTGATACACTGTCTCAGCCCTGATCAGCAGCACAATTTGCAGGTACATTCTGAGCCAAAGAGAAAAACTGCCTCAGGAAAACTGCCACAGTCCTCCAAAAACTCAGGAGATCCAGAACCTCCCAGACAGTCACTGCAGAAGAGACCTTGGACCTCACTCCCCATTGTGCATGAATCTTTCCCTGAGTGTGGTCACTGTGTTACAACATCCACAGAGCCTTTGTGCAGAGGCTGAACTCCAGGATCCAACATTTGAAGTCAGCCTGGGCCACTTAGTGAAAACCTGTATACAATTTTCTTTAAAAGTGTGGCAGAGAGCCCTTGGTTTCCACATGCAGTACCTCAAATCAGCAAATGCCTGTATGTTTTAAGCATCCATCGACTGATGTGCCAAGAGCCAGTATCGAGGCCCAGGATGATCCCAGACCTTCTGTGGAGGAGGTGATTCATCAGTAGCACCAGCCTCACACTGCCTCACCTGCCTGGCCCTGCCCCTGACACTACAGTCACCTGAGATTGGCTAGGTGTATCTAGATGGGGTTGCCCTGGTATTTATTTTGGACTTTGTCTAATCTTGACCTGCCTGGGCTCAGCCCTGATGAGGTCTGGAACTGATCCTGGCCTTGTGCCTCATCTCCTCTGTACACACAGGCTTACCTGTGCCCCTGGAGTTAAAACTAGGAATGTCCACATCTCTGAATGTGCACACCAGTTGGTGGGGCTCACTCTGGGACAAGTGCTTGGCAGACTATGCCTCTCATCTCACTGGAACACCCAGGCAGAACAGCCTCACAGGCCACAGGACAGAACATGGCCCCTCCTTGACTGGCTCCTGTCTGCATCCTCCCCTGATGGTGCTAGCAGTACGAGACAGAGCATGACCCCAGGGCAGATGGGCCATGGTACCTGGCCTGAGTTCTGGTACCTGGCCTGACCTTCATTGGTTGGGTACCTCAGGGAAAGGGACATCAAACCCTTGAGCCTCCTCTGCAATTTGGAAGTCAGGGTGATCACTGCTCCCTTATTGACTTGAGGCAGATGGTCCAGGACCTGAGGTGTGTGGAGCATCCTGCAGGACTCAGGCAGAACAGGTGCTCTCAGCAATGGAAGCTCTGCTGTCCTGGCTACCCAGGAGGATGGAGCCAGGAGCCCTTCCTGCCCTCACACCCTTATGTCAGAGCCCACGTGGGTGCCCCCCTGCCATTCCTGCACATCTAACCCATGTGCTGTTTATTTATCTTCTCTGTCTCTCCACCCAACTTTCACAGCCTGACTCCCATGGAGCCTCCAGAACACCCCAAAGAAGGCTCAGACCCACTGCTTGGGTTAATCCTGGGAAGGAGTTCAGTCTGGCAGCTCAGAGAGGGCCCAGCCTGGCTTCGAGGGTCATGGTGCCTGCCCTGCTGGGACAGGACTGAGAGGTGGGACCTTGCAGAGGTAAAGGGCTGCTGGAGAGGGCTGCTGAGACTCACAGGCAGCAGTGCAGGACTCTCCAGGAAGAGGCAAGTGGCCAGAGCAGAGCCCCATGAGGGAGGACCACTGTCTACCATCCAGAACACAAATAGAGGTTCCCTGGAGACCCAGCTGAGGAATGCCACAGTCTTCCATGATCACTTACCTGTGCACAAATGCACATGACCCCATGGTGAACTGCAGAACCACACCTGTGCAAAGCAAGGGTGACTTGGCTGAATCTGTCAGACAGCTCCTGCTCCCACTCCCTAGGTCTTCTCTGCAGATGCACTGTGGTCCTGCACTGCATCCAGCTCCTCCCCTGCTTCACCTTCCCTCTTCCCCACCATAGCACTTCCTCCCTGCTCTGAAAAACAATTTCCACATCACATTGCCCTGCAGGGTTCATGGATCCCTCCTGCCTTACTGCATGAACAACTCCTCCTCCCCTTTCAAGGGCTTCACAATTTCTAGACATGGTAGAGCGGGAGAGTCTCCTGATTGCTCCATCTGCAACAGTAACCCCAGGAAGGTGATATTGGGGCTGTGGTATGTGCTTTTCCCCTTTACAACAAACTTTTCAAGGTCTTCCCACTGGCTTGTTGGACTTGTGGTATGTTTGGAAATGTCCATTTCAACTCCTCACTTGGTATTTTCCTTTTGAGAAAGGTCTTCACCCATCAGGAAGGAGTCTGACCTTCCATTCCTGCTTTTATGTTGCTGTAGGCCAGGTCCTCGGGCCTCACCATGGTGGATATCTGTGCCCTTCCTCTCAGCATTCAGTGGATTCTCTTTCTCCTGAAAATCCCTGTAGATTGCTCTCCCTGTAGGCAATTGTGATTTCCAACAGCTCTGACTTCAGGTCCAGAGGAGATCAGCAGAACCCAATATCAGTTCTGCCCAGCGGTTTGGGTTCCTCAAGAGGGATGCACCAGGAAGGTCATAGGAGAAGAGTGATGGGAGGTGACAGAAAGTGGGGGTAGCCTGGGGAGGAAAGCAGCATTGGACCCTGGATGGGAGCAGAAAAGGCAGTGCCTAGAGGAGTCTCCACAGCCAGGCTGTGGACAGAGCAGACCTAGCTCCCCACCATGCCATTTCTGCTGCATCAAACTAGGGACCATGTGTGCCTGGCAAACTGTGTGCAGAAGCCAGACCTGGCCATGGGCAGGGTGGGACCAGGTGTCAGTTTGGACCTGTCAGCCCACTCTGACTTTCAGAGCAGGAACAGAGTGAGGTGCCCCTGAGCTGTTGTTATCCCAACTGCAACATGAGCATCATTTCACCAAGTCTTCCTGTCTCCCCTGCTCAGTACTCACCTGAGTCACATCCACAGGCATCCATTTTTGCTATCACACCTGCTCAAGGATCACTTGAGTCACATTCACAGGCACTCAGTCTTGCTATTACACCTGCTCAGGACTCACTTTAGCCAACCTTCAAAGGGACCCAGTCTTACTATCACCCCTGCTCAGGCCTCACCTGAGTCCCATTCACAGGCATGCATGGTACTGCTCTACTCCACTCCTTTCCTGGCAATGCCCAGTCCAGGTTGCATGAGGCATCTACAACACAGAAATAGGCAGCCACTGCCTGTTGTGTGCTGATGTGTTGTTTAGTGCATTTCCTCCATTTAATGCAGTGATCAAGCAACAGCTAATAATGCAGGACTGTGTACCTATGTAGCCATTCCATGGTGAAGAGATACAGAAATACGTGGAACTTTTTCCTGCACTTGAAACTAGCATCCATTCCACCAGGAACACCCACTTCCCCAGGACAAAGGAGCCAGGTGCAGCAAATGTTCCCTTTGATTTCTTTTGTGTTATTTATAAATAACTTTATCAACCAATATTCTTGGCAGAACCATACTCCCCTATCACTCAGTGACTGCTGGGGGAAGTCTTTGTGAATAGAGATAAGTGGACACTTACTAGGAGCCTGACCTTGTCCCTGGTGGGTGCATGGCCACATTAAGCTTATTAGAGACTTAGGAGTTCAGTCAACAGAGAAGCAGGTGGTGAACAGCACTTGACCCATGGAATCCACCAGGGGGAGAGGGTGTCTTAAGATTATTAGTGAGGCACAGGTCACACATCCTCTGCACCAGTGAATTCAATAATGGGCTCACAACTGCTCTCAGAGAGCCTGTTGATTGACACTCACTGGCACTCCAGGTAGGTACAGGTGACAGTCCCTGGGGGCCTTGGTAGTGCCAGGAGGGCTATGAGGCATGGAATAGCACAAGGAGAGGCCCAGGACTGAGGAAGGGCCTCTGCAATCCCACTCACAGCTTCTCCCCCCACACCTGCTTGACCTGGGCTTCTGTAGCTCTCTTCGATGCTGCTCCTCCCCCTGGGTATAGAGCAGAACAAGATTGGTATGAACACAAAATGCTGGAACTATCCATGGGAAAGGAGAACCCCCACTCAATCCCCAGCACTTTCTGTAGGGAGCAGGTGACCAACCTGGGAAAGAGTCCATGTGAATGAGGAGGCAGGCCATGAGGAGGACAATAGCTCTCATCAGCATAAATCCGGGCTCTGAAGAACCACAAGAGGGCCTGGCAGGAGGACAGAGGCCCTTCCCCCAGACCATGAGCCATGGTGGCTTAGGTGAGTTTAAGAGAGAACCCAGACAAGGCTGAGCACTATCAGTCCACATATGCTCATAGACAGGAGCCAGAAGATGCTGAGAAAAGATTGTCCATGTGAATTTAGCACATGACTCAGAGGACATTGATCACTAGTGACAGAGGGGTGCTTACCCACAGAACTCAGAAGACCATGAGCAATGGTGGGGTAGATAAAGATAAGGCAGAACCCAGAAAAGGCTGAGTAATGTTAAGCCTACTATGATCACTCACAGGATCCAGAGGAGGCTATGAAATTATTGACTCAGGGAATGTAGCACATAGCACAGAGAAGACAACACTTTTGGGTGATGGGCACTCGGCCAGAGGTTCCAGAGTATCATGAGCTCTGCTGGATGAAGGGTTCTCACCCAGAGGACACAGAGGAGACAAGCACTGGAGGGTAAGTCACACTCCAAAATAATATTCAGGCAAAATGAGCATATGTGTACCAGGGACGCTCATCACAGGATTCAGGTGACCCTGATCAATGGAGTGTGAAGGGAGATTAAGGACAGGATATAAAGAAGACTGAGCATGGTCAAGTGGGGGGCATTCACCCACAGGACCTAAAGGATTCTGAGCAAGTATTGCCTTAGGGAACTTGGAACAAGACAAAGAGAAGACTGAACACTTTTAGATGAGGAGCAC
Organism: Glaucomys volans; assembly: GCA_020662805.1. Classification (NCBI taxonomy): domain Eukaryota; kingdom Metazoa; phylum Chordata; class Mammalia; order Rodentia; family Sciuridae; genus Glaucomys; species Glaucomys volans. The sequence continues at coordinate 7,927 of JAJEJO010005080.1, read as the reverse complement.
TCACCCAAAACACTCAGAGAATAAGCAAGGAATGCCTAGGGAGATGACAAAAAAGAAACAGAGAAGATTGACCATATTAGGTGAGGTACGCTCATTCACAGATCCCCAAGAAGACTGAGGAAAGACAGTTTAGGCAAACAGCAGCATTAAAAAAGAAGGCTGAGCCATATTAGGAAAGGGGCTATCACCAAGAGGACCCAGTAGAATCAGAGCACTAGTGGGTGAGGGGTGCTTACCTGCAGGACTCAGAGTACCCTCAGCAATGATGGATGAGGGTAGATTTAGGGCAGGACCTGGAGAAGACTGAGCAATGGTATGAGAGGAGTGCTCACCCAGAGGACTTAAAAGACACTGAGCAATGATGATTGAGGGTAGATTTAGGGAAAGTCACAGAAAAAACAGCACTGGAGGGAGAGGGGTGTTCACCCAAAGGACACAGAAGACCCTGAGAAATTGTGGGGTATGAAAGACTTAGGGCAGGACTCAGAAGCAAGAGCAAAGTTCATGAGGTTGGCTTGACCACAGGAGACAGAGGAGACAGACATCTGTTGGAAGAGGGGTGCTCATCAGGATGATTCACAGCATTTGACCCTTATCAAGTAAGTCCCCCTGGCCAAGGTCTCAGTTACTTCAGTGGTGGTGGGACATTGGAGCTCTTTTAAACATCTGAGGAAATCCTCCACAATAATGGGAAGTTGTCCTTGGCCATACTTCACACTGTCCCTTGAATGTGTGCATTGTATCTGATCCAGACATCCTAGGAGGTTTACTCTCTTGTCAAAAATAAGCTACCAGTGACATATCAGAAAGGATCCTGAAAATACATAAAGAACTGCTTTCCATCAACTAGTAAGGCAGATGTTAGAAATCCTGACCATGCTACCTCACCCATAAGAACTCAGCCACCTGAGCAATGGTGTGGCAATGGTGGATGATGAATGGTGTAACGAGGTCCTCAGTGCTGTGGGAATTGAAAACCTTTAAAATTGTCTTGTGCTTTCAGACATTGGTGAGGAGCCTGTGTGCATGGCAGCACCAAAGGTCTATTCAGGTTATTCAAAACAGGAAGTACCCATATTTCTCCAAGTTTCCACAGTTCTGTTGGCCTGAAGAAGCAGATCAGTCCAGACATGGTGTACTGATATTATCAGGAAAGGGGCTAACCCAGACTTCAAGAAGGGAACCATGTTGCCAGAGCTCAATGGAGTGTGAGCACTGGTAGGGAATGGGAGTCCACACACAATACCCAGAGGGACTGAGTGCTGGAGGGGGAGAAGTTCTCACCCAAAATCTCAGAAGACTCTGAGCAAAGCTGGGGAATGGAACATTAAGAACATATCCCAGAGAAGACTGACCATTGGTGGGGTAGTGGAGATCAACAAGAGGACACAGAGAAGACAGAGTACTGGAGAGTAAGAGGCACTTGAAAGCAATATTCCAGGGAAAGGGAGAACCTGTGTGTGAGTTATGCTCAACACAGGATTCAAATGACTCTGAGAAATAGTGCCTGCAAAGAGATTAAGGACAGGACTCAGAGAAGACTGAGCACTGTTGACTGAGGGGTGCTCACACACAGGACCAAGAGGAATCTAAGCAAGGGTTACCTTGGGGAACCTGGAAAAGGACAAAAAGAAGACTGAGCACTCTAAAGAGATGGGTGATCATGAAAAGGACCCAGGGAAGAATGAGCAAGGAATGTGTATGGATCTAGGAAAAAAGATACAGAGAAGACTGAGCACTGTTAGGTGAGGGGTGCTCGCCACAGAACCCAAAGAAGACTGAGTAAGGACAGTTTAGGTGAACTTACCAGGTTTAACAAAGAAGGTTGAGTCATGTTAGGAGAGGGCCTCTCTCCAAGAGGATCCAGTGGAATCAGAACACTAGTGAGTGAGGGGCACTCATGCACAGGACTCAGAGTACCCTGAAAAATGGCAGATGAAGGGAGGTTAAAATCAGGACGCAGAGAATACTGGGCATTGGTGGGAGAGGGTGGATCACCCAGGACTCAGAAGACCCTGAGCAATGGTAGTTGAGAGGAGGTTTAGGACAGATCCCAGAGAAGATAGAGCAAAGATACATGAGGGGTGTATAAATGCATGATCCAGAGAAGACAGAGGCTTTTGGGAGAGGGTGTTTTACCTGTAGTGCTTTGAGTTTTTGGAACCTTTTAGAGAGTATCCCTTTGGGTCAAAGTTTCAGGGACCTTAAGAAAGGTGGGAATGATCTTATTTCAAAGGTTGAAGGAAGTTCTCCATGAGGATGGGAAAGTGTCCTTGGCCACATTTCACACTGTCTGGAAATTGTGCATTGTAACTGATTCAGAAGTCCTTCGAGATCTCCCCTCTTGTCAAATAGAGCAGCCAGTGACATATCAGAAAAGATCCTGAAAATACTTAAATATATGCTTTCCATCCACTGTACAGAAAGATGTCAGAAATTCTGGGCATGCTATGTCACCCATAAGAACTCAGTCACTTGATCAATGATCTGTAAATAGTGGATGATGAGTGGAGGAATGAGGTCATTTTTGCTGTGGGTATTGACATCCTTTAAAATTGTCTTGAATTTTCAGGCATTGGTGAGGAGCCTGTCTGCATGGCAGAACCAAAGTCCTATTGAGGTTTTTGGAAAGTACAAATAACCACATCTCCAAGTTTCCACAGTAGCATTGGAATGGACATGCAGATAAGGCCTGAGGTGGTGTAGTGACATTAGCCAGAATGGGACTCACAAAGAGATTTCACCACGAGCACCATGTTCCCTAGGATGCAGTGGAGAGTGAGACTGGTGGTGGAAGTGTGCCCACCCCCATACACACAGGGGACTGAGCACTGGTGGTAGAGGGGTGCTTACTCAAAGGACTCTGAGTCCAAAGACTCTGAGCAATGGTGGAGTTGGGAGATTAAGGATAAGAACCAGAGAAGAAGACTGAGAACTCCTAGTTGAGGAGTGCTCACACACAGGGCACAGGAAATTGAATATTTCTGGCCAGGGTTGCTGATTCACAGGACAGTTTATGTCCCTAGAACTCACATGAATGTAGCACTCACTGTTCTCCTTTTGTCCCCTGTTCTGATGTGACCTTCATGTGGATCTGTGTCCTCATGGGATCTTCCCTGCCACCTCTGCTCCCAAGTGTCTTCTCCACATGGTGGTCTGGGAACAGTGTCCAGCAGTGTGTGGTGTCCAACCAGCCTCTCTCCTTAACTCCCATACAGTTTGTGATGTCATAATGGCCTAGGGGGAGGGGCAGTCACAGCAGTTTTGCTACCAAGGCCTTGGAGAGGGCGTGGAGCCCTCAGGACTGTGTTCTCCAGTGTAACCTTGCTTGGGCCTAATGACCTCTGCCTCCATTTGCTGCCATCAGAGGCCTGAAAAGCCTGGTCTAGTTTTGTTTGTGACCCTGTATCCCCTGAGTTCTAGGAATGACTGGTTTGGGGGTGCTGTCACAATGTGAGTGTGGAGACTGGGTCACAGAGCCTGTTTTCCATCCAGTACCACTGGAGCCAGGGACCTCTTTGCCTCATCTTATCTATGAGGACCCCAGGCTTGGTCTATAACCCTTGTTTCCTTGTGCTCAGCCCTGGGACCCCAAGTCTCCCCTTCTCCTCTCCCCTTCTTCATCCTTTACCTACAGGTGCAGACTGATGCCTGTCCCTGATGAAACCCCACCCAGACATGCTGTACCAGGTCTTTTGACCCTGACACAAGGGTGCCACAGGTTCCTTGGAGGTCCTCATTGACAGGAAGGAAGAAAACCCACCACAGGACCTCAATCTGTCCTTGTACCTAGGACACCTCAGTCAGGGTCACCAGTGACTACAGAGCCTGCACCTCCACCACAGGCTGCCCTGGTTCCCTAGAGGTATAGTGTGGGGCATGACCTTGTTACCATCATGCCTCCCCCACAGACTTCCCCAGTGGCTGTTGTTTTAGAGGAGGCTGAGATGCTTGGGCCCCTGGGAAGGGAAAGGGACCCTGTGTGGCTACAGGACAGCAGGAGAGCTGTGGACACCTGGTACAGAAGGGCCAAGGTGCTCTCTCCTCCTCACTCCCTGTTTCTCCTCCCTCAGAGTTTCTGGGATTTACCAAGATCTGCAGGGAGCCTGATGATGATTAGGTGGGCAGTGTTCCCAAGCCCCAAGTCCTCAAGCACCAAGCTCATGGTGTGCTCAGGCCTATGGGCAGCCTCAGCCTGGACCTTGTTTTGAGTCCCTCTCCCCTTCTATTTCTCCCCCTTATCAGTGTGGGGTGGGCCCTGGGACTGGTACCAAGGGTACTCTTCTCCAGAGCTACAAACCATTTCTCTCTGTTTCATATTCAGACATCTCTAAGATTCTCAGGGTGGCTTCAAACTTGATCCCTCTGCTCAGGCTACCGAGTGGCTGGCATCATAAGTGGGGCACCCTGCCATCCTCAGCCCCCTTACTTTAAACAGGAGAACTTCCTTCAAAGGCCCTGGTGTCAGGGAAGCTATAAGTCAGACCCACACTGAAGCCAGTCAGGATCTAAAGTCATACACACTCACATTCAGTTGTGTGCTGAGAATGAAGCTGTGTCCATCCTGCTTTGAGGCCAATCACAAAGTCCTGAAGAGTTGCCCACCCATAGCAGTGTTAGGTCAGAGTTAAGTGGCTGCTAGGGGAGGAAGTAAGAGCATCTGGAATTCTACTGCAAGTGCACTGAAGCAATCAGATGCAAATGAATAAGACCTGCTGACCCTTACTTCCACCTGATCCACATATTCCTGAGCAGGACCTCTGGCCTATTCTAGCCCTATAAAACCCTGGGCAGCCAAAGCCATGTGCAATTTTCTCTAGCTCTCTCCCCAACTTTTACCCCCAAGGGCTGGGATATTCACCCAGGAGTGCAAACTCAAATGAAGTTTGGTTTGGCTACTTTTGTCTGACTCCAGTTTGGCCACCCACTTGCAAGCTTACATATGATGCTGACACCCAAGAGGGTTTTTTGATCTTCCCCAACTGGGGGAAATCAGCCCTCTCCCTCAGGCAGACCAGGAAACTCCTGTACCATCCTTTTCTCCAGGCTGGCAGATATAAGGTAGGTCCGCTTTTTTCCTTTGGATTTTCAGTTGCCCCCTCTGTTGCAGGGATTCTGTCCATGCACTAGACACCCTGTCTGTTCCATTCCAATTCCATTCCGATTCTGTTCCTTTCCATTCCATTCCACTGTACCTCGGGTGTTCATGAGTAGAGATTGGGATCCCTCTCTCTACTCCTGTTCATCCCCCAGGAAATACTGAAAGACCATGGGAAACACCAGGATCTCCCTAGACCCCAAAAAACTCCTTTGGGCTGCCTCTACCATAACGACTCAAAACGGCCACCAGAAGGAGTTCTTACCATCAGACAAGTGGTTAGGGGTGCCTCATAAGATTTTGTTGGAGCTTGCACCTCACCCCCCTTTATCTTCTACCTACCCCCCTACCCAAATCCTTCTTGCCTGGGATAATCCCAAACCCTCCCCCCATTGTTCTCCTGCTTTTTCCACATTTTCAGACCCACTGGAAATGTTTTTAGCCCCACCCCTCATTTTCTGCCTCCTTTCTCACACCTGACTTCCTCCTCCTCCCCCAAACCCCAATAATCAAACCGAACTGGGACAATCAAGAAGGTCAGCAGGGCCATTATTGCACTCATGTGGTTCAATACCTCATAACTGGCATGCAGGCAGGCTCCAATAAGGTGGCAAACTTTGATAAACTGAGGGAAATGAGAATCCAGCTTTATTCGTTATCCATCTTATGGAGACCCTTACTAGACACACACTATATCTCCCTCTGGGGATATAGTGATAGCAACTAATTTCATTTCTTAATTGGCCCCTGATAAAAGAAAAAAGCTCAAATGAGCTGAGGAGGGCCCACAAACCCCTATCTGAGATATGATGGAAATGACCTTTAAAGTGTATAATGCCCAAGAGGAATCGGCTGAATTGGTCAGTCAGGCTCATTTACAGAAAACGGCGACACTCCAATTCTAAGCCCTGGTAGCTGCCCTGCAGCCTGTGGCTCCAGCAAGAAATTCAAACGGGGACCAGCACTTCTCTTCACCAGGGGCTTTCTTCAAGTGCAGATGCAAAGGTCACTGGGCTCATCAATGCCCAAACCCATCGCCCACATCCAAACCATGTCCCACCTGCAAACAGGCAGGGCATTGGAAGAGTGACTGCCCTATGGCCGGCCACTATCTAGCATCTCTGCAGGGGTGTGAACCACCCAGGTTGTCCTTTCCCCTCAATTGTTGGGATTGTGGAAGACTGAAGGAGCCTGGACTTGAGGAACCCCAACACCTTCACCGAGCCCAGGGAAATGTTCTAGAGAGCAGGTAAGTCCATAACTTTCCTTGTGGACACAGGGGCTACCTATTCTATTTTGCCTGCCCACTCAGGACCTTTGTTTCCTTCCCAGGTTTCAGTTATGGGAATTGATGGGAAACCTTCCTTCCTAAGCAGAGCAGCTGAGTTAGCTTGTGCCCTGGAGGGATATCCTTTTATGTGCTCTTTCCTGGTTATTCCCTCCTGTTCAGTCCTCCTCTTAGACAGAGATGTTCTCCAGCTCTTAGGAGTCACCGTACATTTGGATGCCTGATTCCCAGGCATCCAACTGAAACCTCACACTGTTTCCTTCATGTCTTCAGTTTCCTATTTCCTATACCCACCGGGGAGGACTTAAACTTGTCATGGACCAGTTATTTACTCAGAGGTCTCCTGCCTTAAAAGATTGCCCTTCTGGTATACTCAGTCCTGGACTTCCACCACTCGGGCCCACCAATCTCAAACTTTCTCGCCAACCCCTTATTACTGCTACTATTCATTAATTTCTTTCAAGTCTCTGTCCTAACCTACAGGTGGCATTTCTATGCTGAGGAAACATGCCAGCTGGGTGGGGAAGATCAAAAAACCCTCCTGGGTGTCAGCACCATATATAAGTTCACCAACAGGTGGCCAAGCCAGAGTTAGACAAAAGTAGCCAAACCAAATTTTATTGGAGTTTGTGCTCCTGGAAGAAAGTCCCAGCTCTTCGAGATGAAAGACGAGGTGGAGAGCTGGAGAAAAATCACATGTAGCTTTGGCTGCCCAGGGTTTTATAGGGCCAGAAGAGGCCAGAGGTCCTGCCCAGAAATATATGGATCAGAGGGAATTAAGGGTCAACAGGTATTATTCATTTGCATCTGATAACTTCAGCCTGCTTGCAGTAGGTTGTAGGTGTTCTTGCTTCCTCCCCCTGCAGCTGCTTAACTCCATCTAACAAGCAGTGTTCCAGGGGCTCACATGGCTGCCCCCCAACTTCAGACCCCACCTCAATGAGTTCCAGGCTGGGATGGCCTGGTCACCTTGTCCACACAAAACTCCCTGCCATGGTCTTGGACCCCAGAAAGGAGGAACACCCAGCATGTGCAGTGCAGGTCCCCTGAGGTGGGCTTCCTCAGCATGTGCTGCTGCTGGGCACCTCTGCAGCTCTGTACCAGAACTACACTGGTAGATCAGAAATGCTTTCCTATCTCCGATCTGCACCATCATGTGTCTCTGTCCTAACGTGCACCACCAATGGGGATCCTGGCATCAGGCGCCCCAGCTGGAGTTTACCTATAGGGCCACAGGCCCACTCCCCAGGACTCTGCCCAGCTCTGTCAGCTTGAGTGATGTCCTGTTGTCCTTGGGAATCCTGACAGGGCTGCTTCCACCCATGGCATCCTCCAGGACCCCACCCAGGACCTTCCACGGGACTCTTCATGTTAAGTCCCACGGGGTCAGTTATGGGGAGGACCCTCAACACTTGCAGTTGCTGGTGGCAGGGGGACATGTCTGTGTCCTGGTTCCATCCCTCCCAGAGCCAGCTCTCAGAGTGGGGTTTGGAGGCTATTGGAGGGGAATGAATGCATTTGACATGTCCAAGAGGGACGTG
>JAJEJO010005079.1:0-30870 GCA_020662805.1 Glaucomys volans | reverse complement strand
GAAGGACACCTTAACAAATACCTGGAAGATGCCGACTAGAGGACAGACTCAACCACCTGAAACAATGATCCTCAAGAAACGTGAAAACGTGAAATTGAGGGATGAATCAAGTGTCTGATTAGGGCAGGAAGAGCAAATTTTATAGGGCATCAAAAGAATTTGAACATATATCTGGCTAAAGGGAGGAATGGCAGAAAAGCTGGAAGTTGAATATTCAATCAGGGAGGAGTAAAGTGTATTTTGGATGCACTAAAGATAGGCAGATGTTGGAGAGGAAACCAACTTCTGTTAAAGAGCTCTGAAAGAGGTTGTCTTTGTGAGTGTTCTTCACAAATATTCCAGGAAATTTCTTCAGCTGTGAAGTGCTATACAAATACAGCCAGAAGTAGGCACCAGATCATTTTCAAGCAAGAGTAATTACTGATCACAAGTGAAATTGCTGAGGACATAAAGGCCCTCCCCCATTGCAGACTCTATCCTGAGGCTTACAAGGGATATATCATTAAGCATATGCATACTTAGCTTTCCTACTATATGACTGCTGGGAAAGGCTTTCCTTCACCACAGCGCTTACACACAAGCACTTCAATTTACACAAGTACAAGTTACACAAGTGGTACATATGTACCACTCATTGATGCTTCTGCAAGTAAACATGCAGCACATCACAGATCTAAATAAAAACATATCTGTTATGATGCAACAATCAAAACACAATACATATAAAAATTTAATTAGGAAAAAAGAGAAAACAACAGAAGCATGAAAAGTGTGACAGGACTTCGGGCACAGGAAAAGGAGCTGCTAAAGCATGTCATAATTCCAAGTCATTAGGTGTAGGAAATACAGGCATCCACACAAATTGTGTCACATAATTAATGTCCCTAATTTCATTTCCTCAATAGGATTACTTTAAATAGGTTTTCTTGGATCATCTCTGTACTGACCTCACAGTCAAATTAATTTCAAATTCTTACTAAATTTCAGAACATATCATCCTGCACCCACCCCTACACAACATCTCTTAAGACATCCCCCAAAATGAAAAAAAAATGAAAATATGCTTCCTTAGTAATGAACATGGATCTGGAGTGATACAGGGAAACCTGGCTTTATATAGCCCCTATGGTTGCTGATTTGTCTCAGCAAAAGTTATCTTATGTATTCAGTGGCAATTCATACAAGTCTTTAGTAAATGATGTCTATATGCATGGAAAGCACAACAAACTGAATACATAGTGCCATGTGCAGCTGTTTTTTATTTACATCCCTCAGTTTTGAAGTAGATATTGGGGTTGGGTTGGACAACACTGAATTGTAGAAGCCCACGTCTTTGCAGAGAGACTACAGTGTGCAACAGAAAGCTTGTCCTTCACAGTCTTACTGGTACTATTGTGAATGCCATTCCCTGTTGAAAGTCCACAATGAAGTCCCAAGATATGCTCAACTGAACTTCAAAAATCGATAATGAAGAAGAACCCATTTTAGAACCTGGTGAGCATTTTTATGTTGTAGAACGTGATTAAGAAATACACATGCCAGCATTTTATTCAGACCATTACCATATCTGCATTCCTTAGAGTTGTCTCATCTTCAGTAATACCAAATCCTAAGAAATCTAAGTCATTGTGGAAGAACTTTTTCCTAGCATCACAACTCTTTGCTGAATGCTGTCTTTAGAATGGGCCTTCAATTAAATCTGAGGCTTATGAAACTGTTTTGATTTCACGTGATTGAACAGAGGAGGAAAGGTTGAGATACTGGAGGTTTGGCATGATCTGAAGAGGGTCCTAAAGGTAGATGACTGCATGTTGTACAGTCCTGACTAAATGATATGTTTTACATTAAAAACATCCAAGGCAGAGTCAAGCAATTTTTTTTCAAATTCTGTAGATGGAGTTGTAGAACAATCCAGCCAGAAATATTGGTTGCAGAGCAAACCCCAATGCCTTGGTAATCATGAGGAGACAAAGTTTATCCCATTTGCATGATGGAAAAAGAAAGTTGTAGCTCCTCAATGAGCAGAAAATTATCTGAGGGAAACATAGATGCATGTGTCAGTAGGAGAAGTAGGACTTGGTAGGAAATACTGTATGCTCTTATCTTTGGGACCAATGAAATAGAGGGAATTCTTCACACCTGATCTACAAGTCCTTATATCAGAAACTGCTCAGTCCTATCTCTTTCTTTTAATTCCTCCTGGCCTTTTACTTGAGGAAATTCTAACCAGCTGGTTCAAATACATACGCCAGTGAAGGTGCTGGACCTTGCTTTTCACCTCAGGTAAGTGGGTGCTTGAAAAAGTTGGTATTCCTTTAAAAAGTCAATTTTCCTAATTACAGAATTCTTCAGCATTTTGGCCAGGCAGTGTGTAAATATTTGTATGGAAGGGGAAGAGGTGATGACTCACAGCATCTGTGAAACCATGAATAATATTTGCTCAGAGAAAAAAATTATCCACATTCAGTTTTCAATGTTCCAGTAGTTATGTTTGCAGGAATTCCTTTCAACATTCTTGACAGTAAGTTTTTGTTTGTTTGTTTTTGTTTTTGTTTGCAGAAAGTTCTATCCATTGAATTGCTAGTCCTTCATTTCTCAGCAAATTGCTGCAACCCTGGATGGATCTCTCTCAAGAATTGCCTCACTTGTTTCCCAGTGGTCCTTGGATATGAGAGCAAGAGAGAGGAGATCTACAGTATGCAGAGTCAAAGGAATTGGAATCCAGGAGATTTGTTTGTTAAGGGCATGGGGTTTTCTGTCTGAAGAAGGAGAATGCAGGTTATTTCTCTCTCTAGGGGTCTTTGTGCTTGGCATAGGATTTCCATGGGTTTCCATGAATGGCTTGGCTGTTGTACTAACTGCCCTGCACATACCTCCCATAGTCACAGATAGAACATATGGCAGTATAATGGCATCAGGATTACCATGGTAACCAGAATCTCTTCAGGTCCTTGTTATTGTTCATGAACATTCAAGAGAAGCATATTCACAATTGTGCTGGGAAGACAGAAGAGGAAGCAGGTGAGTTCCAATGGTCTTTGTTGACCTCAAATGTAATCCTAACCTCTGAAAACAGGACAAGAGGTATCAGGGTTGTAACAGGCATATTCCATTGAGCTTTAAGGTATGCAATTTCATCAAGATAAGGGACTCTGTGGAAACCTGGAAATGATGACCAATGACATTTCAGAGAAGAACATGTGGGAAATTTGGTGGGTTAGGTGAAATTTGAACTAGGAAACTCCCCACCAATTCTTGTGTCTTGCCACAAATTTCCATGAATGCCTCAAAGAGGAGAGCTGGAACAGGGGATTTAGGAATTCACCTTTTCTGTATGCAGAAACATCTTCACAATGTGTCATCACTTCAGGTGAAATTCTCTGGACCTGCCTATCACTTGTCTCAGAAAAGGACCTGTGGCACATATCCATAAACTACTTAACCAGTGCTTGAAAATGCCTGCTAGAGGCCAGAGTCACACAACCTGGAACAATGATCCTCCAAAAAATGTGAAATTGAGGGATGAAAAAAGAGCCTGTGGAGGGAAGGATGAACACATTTTTACAGATCATCACAAGAATTTGAACCTGCATCTGCCTGAAAGACAGGAATTGCAGAAAGACAGGAACTTGAATATTCAATCAGGGAGGAGTAAAGGATATTTATGGTGTAGTAATTGCAGTAGGGTGTTGAAGAGGAAATTGACTTCTCTGAAGAAACTGTAAAAGAGGTTGTTCTTTGAGTGGTCTTTCCAAGAATTCCAGAATCTTTCTTCACCTGCAAAGGGCTATGCAAATGCAGCAAGAAGTAGGTGTCAGATCATTGTGCAAACAATGATAGTTACTGCTCACAAGTGTAATTAAGGAGGATCTAAATGCTTTCCCCCATTGCTGACATGCCCTGAGGCTTACAAGTGATACTTCATTAAGCATAGGCAGATTTTACAGCTTCCCTGGCAGAGAGCGACCATCATCAGCTGCCTGAGTCCTCAGAGCTGAGTTCCGGTCTTCCCCATCACTGCGAGGCGACTCCTGGAGAGATCTGGCCTGGAGCAGAGGGAGTCAAAGCTCCAGAGGGGAGTTTAGGCCCTTCAGTGCTAATTTAAAACTTCCCTGGCAGAGAGTGACCACCTGGCACCGACTGAGCCCCCAGCAAGGAGGTCAAGCCTGCCTGGGCTCTCAAGCCAAGGGTCTCCATCACTGAGCACAGTTCTATGCCCCCACCCAAACTTGGTCTACTGCCAAGGTCCACACCCTGTCCCTGGATCTAGTACCTTGCTGTATCTGATTCTCCAACAACACCAGGCTGACTCTGGTCACCACTGAGGGATGAAACAAGAGCCTGCAGCTTTCTTGGGTCACCATTTGATCAAGCACCTCTCAAACATTGGGTGAGTTACTGGAAATCTGCTAAGTCTTTACAGGGAAATTGCAATCCCTCTGATTTGCCCTACTAGAAGGGAAGATACATGAGCCTGAGAAGATGGAAGGATCTCCCATGTTCTTGGATAGGCAGAATTAGTATAGTCAAAATGGCCATAATTCCAAAAGCACTATACAAATTCAATGCAATTCAAATTAAAATTCCAATGATGGACCTCATAGAAATACAGCAAGGAATCATGAAATTCATCTGGAGGAATAAGAGACCCAGAATAGCTAAAGCAATTCTCAGCAAGAAGAGCGAAGCAGGGGATATCAAAATACCAGACCTTCAAATACACTACAGAGCAATAGTAATAAAAACAGCATGGTGACTGCACGGCATCTCCTGGGAGGTCTGGCCTGGAAGGACTGGAGTCTTTGGCTCTGGCAGTGAGTTTGGACCCTTCTGCGCAATTTTGCAGCTTCCCAGCAGAGATCGACCATGTGGGACATCCTGAGTCCCCTGAGCTGAGCTACAGCCTTCCCTGCCACAGCGCGGCTTCTCCTGGGAGGTTTGGCCTGGAGAACCTGGAGTCTCTGTCCAGAAGCATTGATCACTCCTAGCCTGGAGGAAGTGGGACAGCAGGTTTCTTGGGTCACCGCTTGATCAAGCACATCTCAAACATCAAGAGAGTACTGGAAATCTGCAGGCACACTCTAAGTCTTTACAGGAAAATTGCAATCCCCCTGATTCGCACTACTAGAGGGGAAGATACATGAGCAACATGAGAAAACATAGGAGGAAAGTGTCCCCCCAAAATCGAGATGATATATCAAGAGAACAAAAAGACAGCATGGTAGAAAGAATGACAGAAAGGGAGTTCAGAATGTTCATAATTAAAATGATCGGAGAAGAGAATAATGTGACAAGAGAGCAGATTCAGGCTATGAATAATCAGCTAATAGAGAAATTGCAGGAAGCAAAAAAATCATTTCAATAAAGAGACAGAGGTTTTGAGAAAAAAACAAACAGAAATCCTTGAAGGAAACAAGGAAATGAAGGAAACAATACACCAAGTTAAGAACTCAATAGAAAGCATAATTAACAGAATAGATAACTTGGAAGACAGAACCTCAGCCAATGAAGACAAAATATTTAATCTTGAAAACAAAGTTGAACAAACAGAAGATATGGTTAGGAATCATGAGCGAAACCTAAAGAAATATGGGACATCATGAAAAGACCAAGTTTAAGAGTTCTTGGGATTGAGGAAGGCACAGACGTACAAACCAAGGGTATGAATAATCTGTTCAATGAAATAATATCAGAAAATTTCCCAAATATGATGAATGAGATGGAAAATCAATTGCAAGAGGATTACAGGACACCAAATGCACAGAATTACAACAGATCCACACCAAGGCACATTATAATGAAAATGCATAACATACAAAACAAGGATAGAATTTTAAAGGCGGTGAGAGAAAAACATCAGATTACCTACAGGGGGAAACCACTACGGATATCAGCAGATTTCTCAGCCCAGACACTAAAAGCAAGAAGGTCCTGGAACAACATACTTCAAGCTCTGAAAGTAAACGGATGACAACCAAGAATCTAATATCCACCAAAACTTAACTTCAGATTTGATGATGAAATAACATCCTTCCATGATAAACAAAAGCTTAAAGAATTCACAAAGAGAAAGCCTGCCCTAGAGAATATTCTCAACAAAATATTCAAAGAGGAACATTCAAAAAACAATATTATTCAACATGGGGAGGAATTACCCCAAAGAAAGAGTCAATCAAAGGAGAAGCAAAGTTAAGCTAAAAGCCCCAAAAAAGCTAAAATGGCAGGAAATGCAACTCATATCTCAATAATAACCCTGACTATAAATAGCCTAAACTCATCAATCAAAATACATAGACTGGCAAACTGGATTAAAAAGAAAGACCCAACGATATGCAGCCTTCAAGAGACTCATCAAATAGAAAAACATGCCCACAGGCTAAAGGTAAAAGGTTGGGAAAAAACATACCATGCACATGGACTGAGTAAAGGAGCTGGGGTTTCGAATCTTATCTCAGATAAAGCAGACTTGAAGCCAAAGTTAGTCAGAATGGATAAAGACGGACATTTCATACTGCTTAAAGGAATCATGAATAAGCAAGACATAGTAATCATAAATATTTATGCACCAAAAAATGGTGCATCCATGTACATCAATCAGATCCTTCTCAATTTCAGGAATCAAATAGACCAAAACACAATAATACTGGAGGACATTAACACTCCTCTCTCTCCATTGGACAGATCTTCCAGGCTAAAATTGAAAAAAGAAACCATAGGACTCAATGACAAGAGCGCTAATTTGGACTTAGCAGACATATATAGAATATTCCATCCATAAAAAGCAAATACACTTTCTTCTCAGAAGCTCATGGTATCTTCTCTAAAATAGACCATATGTTAGGCCACAAAGTTACTCTTAGCAAATACAAAAACATAGAGATACTACCTTCTATACTATCAGATCATAATGGAATGAAATGAGGTATCAATGATAAAGTGAGAAACAGAAATTCCTAAAAGACCGGGAGATTAAATAATATGCTATTGAATGATCCATGGATAAGAGAAGATATCAGAGGGGAATTTAAAAGATTCTTAGAGGTCAATGAGAAAAAAGACACAACATATCAAAATCTCTGGGGTACTATGAAAGCAGTGCTAAGAGGAAAATTCATGGCATGGAATATATTTAATAAAATAATGCAAAGTCTACAAATCAATGACCTCACATTACAGCTCAAAGCCCTAGAAAAAGAGGAACAGATCATCACTAAAAGTAGTAGAAGACAGGAAATAATCAAAATCAGAGCTGAAATTAACGAAATTGAAACAAAAGAAACAATTCAAAAAATTGACAAAACAAAAACTTAGTTCTCTGAAAAAATAAAAAAAATTGACAAACCCTTAGCCACACTAAGGAAGAGAAGGAGAGAGAAACTCCAAATTACTAAAACTCGTGATGGAAATGGAAATATTACAACAGACACTATTGAAGTACAAAACAAAATAAGAAGCTACATTGAAAATTTATACTCCAACAAAATAGAAAACTTGGAAGACATCAACAGGTTCCTAGAGGCATATGAGCCACCCAAACTGAATCTGGAGGACATACACTACCTCAGTAGATCAATTTCAAGGAATGAAATAGAAGTCATCAAAAGCCTACCAACAAAGAAAAGTCCAGGACCAGATGGATTCACAGCGAAGATCTACACGACCTTCAAAGAAGAGCTAATTCCAATAGTTCTCAAAGTATTTCATGAAAGAGAGGGAGAGGGAAACATTCCAACACATTCTATGAAGCTAATATCATCCTGATACCTAAACCAGAGAAGAACACATCAAGGAAAGAAAATTTCAGACCCATATCTCTAAGGAACATAGATGCAAAAATTCTTAACAAAATTTTAGCGAGTTGCACACAAAAGCATATTAAAAAGATAGTGCACCATGATCAAGTGGGTTTCATCCCAGGAATGCAAGGTTGGTTCAACATCCAGAAATCAATCCATGTAATTCACCACATCAACAGACTTAAAGTCAAGAACCACATGATTATTTCAATAGATGCATAGAGAGCATTTGATAAAATACAGCACCCCTTCATGCTCAAAACACTTGAAAACATAGGGATAGTGGGGACATTCCTTAACATTGTAAAGGCTATGTATGCCAAGCACACAGCTAACATCATTCTAAATGGAGAAAAATTGAAAGCATTTCCCCTGAGAACTGGAAAAGGCAGGGATGCCCTCTTTGGCCTGACTATTCAACATTTTTCTTGAAACTCTAGCCAGAGCAATTAGACAGACCAAAGAAATTATAGGAATACAAATAGGAAAAGAAGAGCTCAAACTATACCTGATAGTTTGATGATGACATGAATTTTTATTTAGAAGACCCCAAGATGTCCACCAGAAAACTTCTGGAACTCATAAATGGTTTCAGTAAAGTAGCAGGATATGAAATTAATGCTCATAAATCTAATGCATTTTTATTCATAAGGGATGCATCCTCTGAGAGGGAAATTAGGAAAACTACACCATTCACAATAACCTTTAATAAAATAAAGTACTTGGGAATCGATCTAACAAAAAATATGAAAGACCTCTACAATGAGAACTACAGAACACTAAAGAAAGTAGTTAAAGAGAATCTGAAAAGATGGAAAATTCTCCCATGTTTTGGATAGGCAGAATTATTATTGTCAAAATGGCCATACTTCCAAAAGTGGTATACAAATTCAATGCATTTCCAATTAAAATCCCAATGACAGACCTCATAGAAATAGCACAAGCAATCATGAAATTCATTTGGAGTGTTAAGAGACCCAGAATTGCTAAAGCAATCCCTAGTAAGAAGTGCGAAGCAGGGGTTTCACAATACCAGACCTTCAACTATACTACAGAGCAATAGTAACAAAAACAGCATGGTACTGGCACCAAAATAGACAGATACATCAATGATACAGAATAGAGGACACAGAGACAAAGCCACATAAATACAGGTATCACATACTTGACAAAGGAGCCAAGAAAATTCAGTGGAGAAAAGACAGCCTCTTCAACAAATTTTGCTGGGAAAATTGGAAATCCATATGCAGCAAAATGAAACTAAATCCACATCTCTCACGTGGTACAAAACTCAAATCAAAGTGGATCAAGGACCTAGAAATTAGACCAGATAGAAGAGAAAATAGGTCCAAGTCTTCATCACGTTCGTCAAGGACCAGATTTCCTTAACATGACACCCAAAGCACAAGAAATAAAAGCAAGAATCAATGATTGGGATAGAGTCATGCTAAAAAGCTTTTTCTCAGCAATGGAAACAATCAGCAATGTAGAGAGAACCTTCATAGTGGGAAAAAATCTTTGCTACACACGCTTCAGATAGAGCATTATACTCCAGAATCTACAAAGTACTCAAAAATCTTTACACCAAGAACACTAATAACCAAATCAATAAATGGGCCAAGAAAATAAACAGACACGTTACAGAGGAAGATCTACAAGCAATCAACAGATTTATGAAAAAATGTTCAACATCCCTTGTTATAAGAGAAATGCAAATCAAAACCACCTTAAGATTTCATCTTACCCCAAATAGAATGTCTTTTATTAAGAATACAGGCAAAGAACAGGTGGTGGCAAGGATGTGGGGAAAAGGGTACACTCATACATTGCTGGTGAGAGTGCAAGTTGGTGCAGCCACTCTGGAGAGCAGTGTGGAGGTTCCGTAGAAAACTTGGAATGGATCCACAATTTGACCCAGCTATCCCACTCCTTGGCCTATACTCAAAGGACTTAAAATCAGATTACTACAGTTATGCAGCCACATCAATGTTGATAGCTGCTCAATTCACAATAGCTAGACGGTGGAACCAACCTAGATGCCCTTGAATAGATGAATGTCTAAAGATAATGTTGTACATATACACAATGGATTATTACTCAGCCATAAAGAAGAATAAAATTATGGCATTTGTAGGTAATTGGATGATGTTGGAGACTGTTTTGCTAAGTGAGATCAACCAATCCCAAAAATCCAAAAGCCAAATGGTCTCTCTGATAAATGAATGATGATGCATAATGCTGGGGAGAAAATGCGGCAAGAATAGAGGAATGATAGATAGCACAGAGGGAAGGGAGGGGTGGGTTCCGTGTGCGGGTGTAAGAAAAATGACAGAATGTGTAACATACATCAGTTCCCTGTGTATATGTATGAATGCACAGATGGTGTGATTCTACCTTGTGTACAACCAGAGAAACAATATCTGTACTCCATTTGTGCTCAATGAATCAAAAACCAAATAAAAAAAGCATGGTATTGGCACCAAAATAGACAGATGGATTAATGGTACAGAATAGAGGAAACAGAGACAAACCCACATAAATACATGTATCTCATTGTCAAAGGATCCAAAAACATACAATGGAGAAAGACAGCCTCTTCAAGAAATGGTGCTGGGTAAATTGCAAATCCATATGCAGCAAAATGAAATTAAACCTATATCTCTCACCCTGTACAAAACTCAACTCTAAATGGATCAAGGACCTAGAAATTAGCCCAGAGACTCTGCACATAATAGAAGAGAAAATAGGTCCAAATCTTCATCACGTTGACCTAGGACCTGATTTCCTTAACATGACTCCCAAAGCGCAAGAAATAAAAGCAGGAATCAATGATTGGGATAGAGTCAAACAAAAAACCTTTTTCTCAGCAAAGGAAACAATCAGCAATGTGAAGAGAGAACCTTCAGAGTGAGAGAAAATCTTTGCCACACACACTTCAGATAGATCATTAATCTCAAGAATCTACAAAGTGCTCAAAAATCTTTACACCAAGAATACTAGTAACCCAATCAATAAATGTGCCAAGGAAATAAACAGACACTTTACAGAGGAAAGTCTTCGAGCAATCACCAGATTTATGAAAAAATGTTCAACATCCCTTGTTATAAGAGAAATGCAAATCAAAACCACCTTAAGATTTCATCTTACCCCAATTAGAATGTCTTTTATTAAGAATACCGGCAACAACAGGTTTTGGCGAGGATGTGGGGAAAAGGGTACACTCATACAGTGCTGGTGGGAGTGCAAGTTGGTGCAGTCACTCTGGCAAGCAGTGTGGAGATTCCTTAGAAAACTTGGAATGGATCCACCATTTGACCCTGCTATCCCACTCCTTGGCCTATACCCAAAGGACTTAAAATCAGATTACTACAGTGATACAGCCACATCAGTGTTCATAGCTGCTCAATTCACAATAGCTAGAATGTGGAACCAACCTAGATGTCCTTCAATAGATGAATGGATAAAGAAACTGTGGTATATATACACAATGCAATATTTCTCAGCCATAAAGGAGAATAAATTTATGGCATTTGTATGTAAATGGAATATGTTGGAGACTATTATGGTAAGTGAGATTATCCAATCACAAAAATGCAAAGTCCAACTGGTCTCTCTGATAAGTGAATGATGATGCATAATGTGCGGTGGAATGATGGCAAGAATGGAGAAAGGATAGATAACATAGAGGGAAGGGAGGGGGTGTTGAGGTTGGGGGGTATGAATAATAACAGTATGTGTGACAGACATCATTGCCCTGAGTACATGTATGAATGCAGAGATGGGGTAACTCTACTTTGTGTACAACCAGATAAACAATAGCTGTACTCCATTTGTGTTCAATGAATCAAAAAATTAAATAAAAAAAGCATAGGCAGATATAGGTTTCCAAACAAATGACCTGGTATGTAAGGTCATCTTTCACCATAGCGCATATACTCAAGCACTTCAATTTGCACAAGTACAAATTTGCATATGGACAACTGATTGATGCCTCAGGAAATAAATAGTGCAGCATAACATTGCAAATCTAAACAAAACCATGTCTGAAAAAATGCAAGAATCAAGAAAAAATACATGTAAAACCTGAATTAGAAAAAGAAAGAAAAGTACGGAAGTATGAAAGTTGTGATAGGACCTCAGGAGCAGGGAGAGGAGATGCTAAAGCATTTTGAAATTTCAAGTCTTATCGTGTAGGAATTCCAGGCCTCCACGCAAATCGTAACACACAACAAATGCTCCTGATATCATTTCTTCAATAGGCTTATTTTAAATAGGCTTTCTTGGGTCATTCCTGCACTAACATCAGAATCAAATCATTCTCATGTTCTTGCTGAAAAGCAGAACATACCATCGTTGGTATACATTCACCCATTATTCACCCATCCCTATACAGCATATCTTAAGACATCCCTCAAAATGTTGCAATGTCTGAAAATATAATTCATTAGTAATGAACCTGGATCTCAAATGGCATAGGGAAACCAGGGTTTACATAGCCCCTATGGCTGCTGAATATCAAAGGAAGTAAAAGTGTATATTCAGTGCCAATTTATGCAATTCTCTAATAAATGATGTCTATAAACATGCAAATAACAAGAAATTGAGTACAGCCAGGGCCACGTTCACCTGTGTTTTGTCTTCAAATTTCAGTTTTGAAGTTGATATTGGGGTTGTGATGAACGATGCTAAGTAGTTGAGAACACTTCTTTTTCAGAGAAATTGCAGTGCACTCAGAAAGGGTCTCCATCACAAACATAAATCTGGTGATGTTTTGAATAGCATTCCCTGGTGAAAGGCAACATGAAGTCCCAAAATGTGCTCAAACTGAACTTCAAAACCAAAAATGGAGAATAATCCATTTCAGACACTGGTGAGCATTTTCTTGTTGCAGAACTTGTTGATGCAATACACTTGCAAGCTTTTTAATGAGACAATTACTACCTCTGCATTCTGGAGAGTTGTCTCATCTTCATGAATACTGACTCAAGGAATCTAGGACTCTAGGGAAGCACTTTCTCCTTGCACCAGAATTGTTTGCTGAATACTGCCTTTAGAAATGGCTTCCAATTTAATTTGAGACTTATCCAAACAAATTGTGTTCACTTGATTTAACAGAGGAAGAAAAGTTGAGATACTGGAGGGTTGTCATTATCTCAAGAGGCTCCTTCAGGGAGATGGCTGCATGTTGTGCAGGCCTGACCATGCGATATGCAATGCACATACACCACCCAAGGTAGACTCCAATGAATTTTACCAAATTCTGTAGATGTCTTTGGAGAACAATCCAGACAGAAACCTTTGCTGAAGGACAAATCTTGAGGTTGACATGAGGAGACAAAATTTATTCCTTGTCCACTTAAGTAAAAAGAGACTTGTAGCACTTCAATGAGCAGTCTATTATCTGAGGGAATCATGAAGGCATCTGGCAGTAGGCGAAGTAGGACTTTGTAGGAAATATTATATGCTCTGATCTTTGGGAACATCAGAACTTGAGTGAATCTTCCACACCTGATTGAGAGCTCCTTACATTAGAAACTGCTCACTCCTGCTGCTTCTTTTCAATCCTATTGGCCTTCTCCTTGCTGAAATTGTAACAAGCTGGGAAAAATGCATACCCTTGTGGATGTTCTGGACCATGCATTTCACCTCAGGTAAGTGGGTGCTTGAAAAATATGGTTTTCATGGGACAAGTTTTTTTCCCTATTTAGGGAATATTTCAGTATCTTGGGAGGCAGTGCATAAATATATATAGGGAATGGGAAGAGGTGATGTCTCCCAGGATCTGTGAATCCATGAATAATATTTGCTCAGACAAAACATCATTCATATTCAATTTTCAAAGTTTCAGCAGTTATGTTTGCAGGAATTCCTCTCAACATCCTTGGCAGTGAAATTTTTTGAAGAAAGTCTTATCCTTTGAACTGTCAATCCTCATGTCTCAGGAACATGCTGCTACCCAGGATTGATCCCACTCAAGTAATGCCTCACTTGTTTCCCAGTGCTCCTGGGACATGACAGCAAGTGAGAGGAGAGATACAGTATGCAGTGACAGCCACTGGCATAAAGGAGTTTTGTTTGTAAGGGGATGGGTTTTTTCTGTCTCAAGAGGGAGAATGGAGGCTATTTCTCTTTACAGGTCTTTGTGCTGCACTTGGAGCAACATGGGTTTACATGAATGGCTTTGATCTTGGCCTGGCTGCACTGAACATACAGCCTGCAGTCACAGATATGAAGTGTGACAGTAAAATGGCATCACAGTTGCCAGGCCATGAAATCTCTTCAGCATCTGGCTACTTCAGAGGAATTTTCAAGAAAAGCATGCTTATAGCTGCACTGGGAAGAGTGAAAAGGAAGCAGGCAAGTAATAATTGTCTTTGTTGGCCTCAAATGTGATCTTTATCTCTGATCATAGGGGAATAAAAATCAGGGTGTGTAGAGTGCATATGACCTTGGGCTTTAAGACATGCAATTTCATCCAAGATAAGGGACCCTATGGAAATCTGGCAATGAGGGCCAATGATGTTTCAGAAAGAAGAAGCATGTGGCATGGTTTGGAGGTTTAGGTGAAGTTTGAACTGGGAAACAACCCACCAATACTGGTGTCATGCCACAAATTTCCATGAATGCCCCAACAGGAGAGAGCTGGAACAGAGGATTCCGGTATTCTAGCCACAAGTGAGGAGCTGGTGAGCTCCCCCATGTGTTGAAGATGGTGATCATCACGAAACATTTAGGATGGTGGCTAGCAAGTTGCTGGCAATGTAGGTGAGACAATGAATGAGCACTCCACTGTCCAGGCATAACAGCTCTGTGATTGTCTACAATTAGGGGGCACTCAGAAATTATCTTCCTTTGAGCATTCAAGGGCCCCTCAACTCCCCCTTTGATGCAGATATGCCTTCACAATGTGTCATCATTTCAGGTTAAATTCTCTCTACCTGCCTTTCACCTGTCTCAGAAAAGGTTCTCTGTCACATTTCCATGGACCCCTTAACCAGCAGCTTGAAGATGATAACAAGAGGCAGGAGTCACACACCATGGAACAATGATCCACCAAAAACACAAAACTGAGGGATGAAACAAGAGCCTGATGAGGGTAAGATGAGCACATTTTTACAGGTCATCACAAGATTTTGAACCTGCATCCAGCTGGTAGAGGGGAATGGCAGAAATGCTGGAAGTTAAATATTCAATCAGGGAAGAGTAAAACGTATTTATGGAGTACTAAATGCTGTTCGGTATTGGAGAGAAAACCAACTTCTGTGAAGGGACTCTAAAAGAGCTTGTCCTGGTGAGTGGTCTCTCCAAATATTCCAGTAGCTTTCATCAACTGCAAAGTGGTATGCAAATACAGCAAGAAATAGGTGCCAGATCACTGTGTACACAAGGATACTTACTTATCACAATCACAATTACTGAGATCCTAAATGTCCTCCACAATTGCTGACACTACCCTGAGGCTTACAAGGGATAGCTCATTAAGCATAGGCAGATTTAATTTTTCTGACATATGACCTGGTAGGAATGGTCATCCTTCACCACAGCATGTGCACCCAAGCACTTCAATTTTCACAAGTACAGATTTGAATATGCCCCACTGATTGATGCCTTTGAAAATAAAGAGCCCAGTACAAAATAAAAATTTTAAGCAAAACCATCTCTGTAACAATGCAACAATCAAGTACTATATGTATAAAAACAAATGGAAAAAGAGAAAACTACAGGAGTGTGAAAGGTGGGATAGACCTTCAGTCACAGAAAAGGAGATGTTCCAGAATTTCTAAATTCTAAGTCCTTATTTGTAGGAATTTCAGGCATCCACAACCATCATACCATGTAACTAATGTCCCTGATTTCATTTTTTCAATAGGGTTATCTTAAATAGACTTTCTTGGGTCATCCCTGCACTAACATCAGAATCAAATCATTCTCATGTCATTGCTAAAAATCAGGACATACCATATTTTACCCGTCCCTACACAGAATCTCTTAAGACATCCCTCACAATGAACAGAATTCTGAAAATATGCTTCAATAGTAATGAATCTGGATCTTGAGTGACCCAGGGAAAGCAGGCTTTACATAGCCCCTATGGCTACTGAATGATAATAGTGGAGGTAAGCAGGTATATTCAATGTCAATTAATACAAGTACAATACATCATTTTAATACAATACATCATTTTAAAAAATGATGTCTATAAACATGCAAAGAACAACAATCTGAGTACAGCCTGAGCCCCGTGCAATCGAGTTTTGTCATCATATCTCAGTTTTCAAGTTGATATTGGAGTGGTATTGGACAATGTTGAGTAGTAGATGACCATCCCGAATCTCTTCTGATTCTGCCTACTGTGGAAGATCATTTAAGAAAAATCTCCTGTCCAGCTTTGCTGGGATGAGGGAAGAGGAAATAGGCAATTCCTAGTGGTATTTTTTGACCACAGATGGGATGCTAACCTCTTAACAAAAGAGTAGAGGAATCAGTGTGTATAATGGACCTGTCCAATTAAACTTCATCTAAGATGATGGACCCTGCTGAAACCTGACAGGTTGCCATACCATCCAAGTTTGGGAGGGGCAATGTGATCACTGAGCAGCAGCAGGTATTATGATTTCCTGGTAATGGTTTCCTCCTGCAGGCCCTTGGTCCCCACCAGGTGTAGTGAACCAGGGAAAGACCCAGGGGTTATCAAAGGCAGGTGGGTCACCATATCAACTACAGGCCCCAGGGGCATGGCCCTACAATACCCTCCAGCTTGTCTAGCCTCACTAGGCATATGGATGCATTGGGAATTTGATCTAGGGCATTAGCAGATACTCAAAATGATGGCAATGATATTTCACAGTAGAGAATCATGAAGGGTGGCTCAGTGGTATAGGTGAAATTTTAACTGGGAAACAACACACCAACTCTGGTGTCATGCCACAACTTTCCACAGATGCGCCAACAGGAGGCAGATGAATCTTGTATTTAGGACTTCTAAGTACAAGTGAAGATCGAATGAACTCCCCAATGTGGGGAGCATTCATCACTAAAATTTTAGAATGGTGGGGAGCAAGTTGCTGGCAATCTAGAAGAGACAT
The DNA here is from genome assembly GCA_020662805.1 of Glaucomys volans. NCBI lineage: Eukaryota > Metazoa > Chordata > Mammalia > Rodentia > Sciuridae > Glaucomys > Glaucomys volans. Next base: position 13,988 of record JAJEJO010005079.1, on the reverse strand, counting down.
TCCATGCTCACTCCAAATGCCAGGCTCCACCACCTCTCCTGCTGCATTGAAATTTTGGTGCACTCAGACATTGTCTTGCTATGGTTCTCCAAGGGGCCCTTTAACTCACCCATTGATGCAGAAATACTTAAACAATGTGTCTTCCCTGAAGGTGTAATTCTCTTGATCTTCTTATCACCTATCTGAACAAAGACACTCTTCACATTTCCAAGGACACCTTAACCAGTCACTTGAAGGTGCCAACTAGAGGCCAGATTCACACACCCTGGAACAATGATCCTCCAAAAATATGAAATTGAAGTTTGAAAGAAGTGCCTGATGAGAGTAGGATGAGCATATTGTTACAGGGCAGCCCAAGGAATTGAACATGAATCCATCTGAAAGAGAGGAATAGTAGAAAGACTGGACTTTAAATATTCAAACAGGGAGGAGTAAAGGATATTTCGTGTGCAGTACATGCAGAAAGGTGTTGGAGAAGAAACCAACTTCTGTGAAGGGTCTTTAAAAGAATCATCCTTGTGGTTGATATCCACAAACATTTCAGGATCTTCCTTCAGCTGACAGTGGTATGCAAGTGCACTGAGGAGTAAGGACCAGATTGTTGTACACAAGTTTGGTTACTGATTAGCAGTGCAATCGCTGAGGACCTAAACTCCCTCCCCCACTGCTGACTCTACCCTGAAGCTTACAAATGATACCTCATTGAGTAAATGCAGATTTAGCTTTCTTGGCATATAAACTGGTAGGTAAGGTCTTCCTTAACCACAACAATTATACCCAAGAGCTTCAATTTACAGAAGTACAGATTTGCATATGGACCACTTGCTCATGATTCTGCATCACAAGAGTGCAAATGTAAGCGCCTCTATTATGATGCAACAATGAAGACACAATACACGTGAAATCCTAACTTAAAAATCAGAGAAAGCAAAGAAAATATGAAAGGTGTGATAGGACTTAGGATGCAGGAAAAGGAGAACCTCTACCATTTCAAAGTTCCCTGCACTTATTTGTAGGAATTGCAAGCATTCACACAAATTGTGCCACATAACTAATGTCTCTGATTTCATTTTTTTTCCATAGGATCATTTTAAATAGGCTTTCTTGGGTCATCCCAGAACAAATATCAGAATCAAGTAATTCTCATTTCCTTGACAAAAATCAGAACATGCCATCCTTCCCCCATCCCTACACAGCATCTCTTAAGTCATCCCTCAAAATTAACAAATGTCTGAAAAAATGCTTCATTAATAATAAATCTGGACTTAGAGTGATACAGGGAAACCAGGCTTTTCATAATGCCTGTGGCTCCTGAATGATATCAGCAGAAGTTACCTTATACATTCAGTGCCCATTTATACAAGTCTTTAATAAATCATGTGTATAAAAATGGAAAGCACAACAACTGAACATCCAGGGCCACTTGTAGCTGTGTATTGTCTATATTCTTCAGTTTTCAAGATGATACAGAGATAATTGACATGTTGCACTCCACTTCTTTTTCAGAGGGACTGCAGGGAGACACCTAAAGCTTCTCCTTGGAATACATTAGTGTCTATAATATTTGGAAGGTCAGTCCCTGCTGAAAGGCAGAACTAAAGTTCCATATGTTTTCATCCTGACCTTCAAAGGCCAAAAATGTAGAGGAATTTATTTTACAACCTGGTGAGCATTGTCATGTTGTTGAACGTGCTGATGCAATACACGTGCAAGTAACATGGGTTTCCTTGAATGGCTTGGCTCTTTTCCAACCTCTACTGCACATACTGCCTGCATTCACAGAAGGTCATATGACAGCAGAATGGTGTCAGAGAAAACATGGTAACTAGGTCATCCTCAGGTTTTGGTTACCACTGAGGACCCTTGAAGAAAGGATCCTGTGCAGCTGTGCAGGGAAGAGGGAAGAGGAAGCAGGTGAGTCCCAGGGATCTTTTGTTCTCCACAAAGGAGAACCTCTTAACCTCTTAACACAGAACAAGAGGAATCAGGGTGTGTAGTGGGCATGTCCCAGGGGCTTTTAGATATCTGACTTCATTCAAGATAACGGAAATTGTTGACATGAAATTTCCCATACTGTCCATGTCTGCAAGGTGGCAATATGCTCATTGGGCTACAGAGGCATTATAATTTCCTGGGGAATGGTGACAACCTGCAGGAAATTGGTCCCTACCAGAGAGTAGTGGACCAGAGAATAGTGGTCCAAGGAGTAGTGGACCAGGGAGAGAATGGGTTTCCTGAGGACATGTGTGCCACCAAGGCTAACACAGGCCTCAGGAACATGGATCTATGAAGACATTCCTGCTGCTCTGGATTCAGTAGGTAGATTTTATTTGGGAAACTGGTCTAGGGCATTAGCATCCACTTGCAAGGATGGCCAATGACATTGCAGAGGAGTAGTATGCTGGGTGGCTCAGTTGGTTTGGTGAAATTAAAACTGGGAAACAAAACACCGACACTGGTGTGATGGCAAACCTTTCCACGAATTGCCCAACACGAGACAGCTAGAACCTGGGATTTAGGACTTCTATGTACAAGTGAGGAGTGACTGAGCTCACCAATGTGGAGAGGAGGGAGTTCATCATTAAATATGTAGAATGGATGCTAGCAAGTTCCTGGCAATCTAGGAGAGACATTGTATGCTTACTCCACTGGCCAGGCCCTACCACCTCTGCTGTTGGCTTACAATTACAGTGCACTGAGACATCGTCTTGCTATAATTTTTGAAATGATCCTTCAACACACTTTCATGTAGAAACACTTTCACAATCTGTCTTCACTTAAGGTATAATTCTCTTGACCTCCCGATCAGCTCTCTGAAAAAAGAAACTCTGAACATTTCTGAGAACATATTAAACTTCAGCTTGAAGATGCCAACAGCAGGCTAGTGTCACACAGCTTGGAAAAATGATTCTCCAAAAATGTGAAATTGAGGGATGAAACAAGTGCCTGATGAGGGCAGGATGAGCATATTTTTACAGGGCATCACAGAAAACTTGAGTATCCATCTGTTTGAAACAGGAATGGTAGAAGACTGGATATGAATATTCAAACAGGGAGGAGAAAAATGTATTTCTTGTGCTGTAAATGCAGAAGGGTTTTGGAGAGAAAACCAATTTCTGTGAAGGGACACTTGAAGCGGTTGTCCGTGTGAGTGGTCTCCCCAAGCATTCCAGGAAATTTCTTCAGCTGCAAAGTGCTATGCAAATACAGCAAAAAGTAGGGGCCATGTTGTTCTGTAATCAATGATAGTTACTGAGCACAAATGCAATTGCTGAGGAACTAAAGTCCCTCCCCAATTGCTGACTCTACTCTGAAGCTTACAAGTGGTACCTCATTAAGCATATGTAGATTTTGCTTTCCTGATATATGAACTGGTAGGAAAGTCCTTTCTTCACCCCAGCACATATACCCAAGCACTTCAATTTACACAAGTACAAATTTGTATATGGTCCACTGAATGACGCCTGTGGAGATAAAATTTGTAGCTCACCATCACGAATCTAAAGAAAAATATCTCTGCTATGATGCAACAATGAAGATAAAATACATTTAAAATCTTCACTTAAAAAACAGAAAACAATGGAAGTATGAAAGGTGTGATAGGACTTGGGGCAGGAAAATGAGATGCTACAGCATGTTGGAAATCCAAGTCCTTATTTGTAGGAATTACAGGCATCCAAACCAATCATTCCACATAAATAATGTTCCTGATTTCATTTCTTCAATAAAATTATTTTAAATAGGTTTTCTTTTGTCATTGTTGCACTAACATCAGGATTAAATCATTTTCATTTTCATCAGAACATACAATACACATCCCTAAACAGCATCCCCTAAGGCATCCCTCAAAATGAACAAAAGTCTGAATAAATGCTTCATTAGTAATGAACCTTGATATTGAGTGATACTGGGACACCAGGCATTACATAACCTCTGGGGATGCTGAATGATATCAGTGGAATTTAACTAATGCATTCAGTGCCAATCCATAGGTGCCTTTAATAAATGAAGTCTATAAACATAGGAAGCACAACAAACTGAGTACACCAGGGACACATGCAGCTCTGCTTTGTTTACATCTTCAGGTTTCAGGGTTTCAGGTTGATACTGTGAATATGTTGCACAACTTTGAGGTGTAGAAGCCTATATCATGTGCAGAGAGACTGTAGACCAGCCCAGAATACTTCTCCTTCACAAAACCTAGTGTTTGTGATATTTGTAATGTCCTTCCTTACTGAAAGTAAACGATGAATTCCCAATATGTGCTCCACTTGAATTTCAGAATCAAAAGTGGAGTAGAATACATTTTAGTCCCTTGTGAGCATTTTCATTTTGTAGAACTTGCTAAAGCAATACACTTGCCAGCATGTTAATGAGACTGTTACACCTTCTTCATGCCTAAATTGTCTAATCTTCAGGAATACTGAATCTTAAGAAATCTAGGTCTTTGGGGAAGCACTTTTCCTAATGTCACAGATGCTCGCTGAATACTCTCTTTAGAATGGGCTTGCAACCAAATCTGAGACTTTCCGAATGTTATGTGTTTACTTGATTGAACAGTGGAGGAAAAGTTGAGATACTGGATGGTTGGCATGATCTGAAGAGTCTCCTTAAGGAAGATGATGCATGTTCTGCAGGCCTGAAGATGTGATATGCTGTGCAGGAAAGCCACCCCAAGGCAGAGCCAAATAATTTCTATCAAATGTTGTAGATGGCTTTGGAGAGCAATCCACTCAGAATCCTTTGTTGCAGGTTAAATCCCAATGTCTAGTGTATCATGAGGAGAAAAAAGTTTATCCCTGACCTTTTAAGGAAAAAGATACTTGCAGCTACTCAATGAGAAGACTAAGATCTGAGGGAAGCATGGAGGTGTATGGCAGTAAGAGGAGTAAGTCCTTGTAGGAGATATTATGTACTCTGTTCATTGGCACCAAAGGATTTGAGGGAATCTTTTACACCTGAAAACCAAGGCCTTACCATGAAAAATTGCTCACTTTTATCTCTTTCTTTTCAGTCAGCTTGGTCTTTTCCTTGAGGAAATTCTCACAAGTTGGGTCAAATGCACACCCCAGTGGAGGTGCTGGACCTTGCTTTTTACCTCATGTAAGTGGGTGCTTGAAAAAGTTAGTTTTCCTGGGAAAAGCCTCTTTCCCTAATTAGGGAATGTCTCTTCACCATGACAAGGTACAGTGGGTAAGTAAAAATAGGGGAGATGTGAATCCATGAATACTATTTGCTCAGAGAAAAAGGAATCCCCATTCAGTTGTCAAACATCCAGTAGTTTTGTTTGCAGAATTCCTTTCAACATTCTTTGCAGTGAGATTCTTTGTAGAAATTTTTTATTCATTGAACTCTCATGACTTCATTACTTCACAACGTGCTGCTACCTTGGTTTTGATCCCACTCAAAATAAGCCTAAGTTTATTCCCAGTGCTCCTGAGAAATGAGAGCGATGGAGAGGAGAGCTTCAGTATGCAAAGAGTAAATATTTGACCTGGAGGAGTTTGGTTTGAAAGGGCGGGGCATTTTCTGGCTCATGTAGGAGAATCCAGGTTTTTTCTCCTTTCAGGGCTTGTTGCTGGGCCTTGGGCAACATGAGTTTCCATTAATGGCTTGGCTGTCATCCTCCCTGCACTGCCAATATTGCCTGCAGTGACAAAAAGGCCATATGACAGCACAATGGCATCAGGGTTGCCATCCTAACTGGATTATCTTCAGGATCTTACTTCTGCAGAAGAACCTTCAATTAAAGCTCCTTCCCAGCTGATCTGTAAAGATGGAGGAGGAATCAGGCAAGTGCCATTGTCTTTTGTTAGCAACAAAAGCCATCCTAAACTCTTAACACAGGAGAAGAGTAATCAGGGTGTGTAGTGGACATATTCCATTTGGCTTTGTGACATCACACTTCATCCAAGATAAGGGACCCTACTGAAACCTGAAGGCATGCCACACCTTCCATGTCCATGAGGGGGCAAGGTTCTCACTGTTCTGCAGCAGGCAATTGGTCCCCACGAGGAGTAGTGAATCAGGGAGGGAAGTGGGGTGCCCCCAGAAAGTTGGTTCACCAAGCCTAGCACAGTCTTCAGGGGCATGGAACTATGAAGCCACTCCTGCTGTTTTGGACTCACTCAGTACTATGCTTAGTGGGAAAACTGGGTTAGGGCATTAGTAGTCACTCACAATGATGGTCAATGTCATTTCTGAGAAGAGGAACATGGGGGTGACTTGGTGGATTAGGTGAATTTGAACTGGAAAACAGCACACCAAATCTGGTGTTATGCCACACTTCTCACAAATGCCCCAAGAGGAGACAGCTGGAACCTGGGATTTAGGACTTCTAAGTACAAGTGAAGAGTGGCTCAACTTTCCAATGTGGAGAGAAGCAAGTTCATCACTAAACATTTAGGATGGAGCATAGATGTTTCCTGCAATCTAGGACACACTTTGGATTCTTACTTCACTGTCCAGGGCCCACTACATCTGATGTTGACTAAAATCTATGGTGCACTCAGAAATTGTATTGCTATTATTTTCCAGGGGCCCTTGAACTCACCCTTTCATGCAGGAACACTTTCACAATGTGTGTCACTTAAGATGTAATTATCTTGACCTGCCTATCTCTGTCAGAAAAAAAGATCCTCTGAATATTTCCAAGGTCACCTAAATCAGCAGTTTGAAAATGCTGATTACAGGCCAAGGTCACACACCCTTGAGCAAGTATCCTCCAAAAACATGAAATTGAGGGTTGAAACAGGTGCCTAATGAGGGCAGGATAAGCACATTTTACAGAGCATCACAAGAAATCTGAACATACATCCACCTGAAAGAGAGGAAAGATAGAAAAGCTGGACATTGAATATTCAAACAGGTAGAAGGAATGGATATTACTTCTGCACTAGATGCAGAAGGATGTTGGACAGGAAACCAACTTCTTTGAAGGGACTGTAAAAGAAGTTGTCTTGTGAGTGGTCTCCCCACATGACAAGAACTTTCTTCAGCTGAATATGGTATGCAAATACAGAAAGAAGTAGGGGCCAGATTGTTGTAAGCAAGGATAATTACTGATCACAAGTGTAATTGCTGAGAAACTAAAGGACTTTCCCCATTGCTGACTCTACCCTGGAGCTTACAAGTGATACCTCATTAAGCATATGCTGATTTAGCTTTCCTGGCATATGACTTGGTAAGAAAAGCTGTCCTTCACCGTAGCATGTACACTCAAGCATTTCAATTTACATAAGTACAGATTTGCATATGGACCACTGAATACTTCTGGAAATAAAGTTTGCAGCACAAAATAGCAAAACTGAACAAGAACATCTCTGTTACCATGCAACAATGAAGGCACAATGCATGTGAAATCTTTACTTGAAAAACAGGGAAAGCAAAGGAAATATGAAAGTGTGATAGGACCTAGGACGCAGGAAAAGGAGATCTGACAGAATTTCAAAATTTCATGTACTTATTTGTAGGCCTTGCAGGGATCCATACGAATTGGGTCACATAAGTAATGTCCCTGATTTAATTTCTTCTATAGGATTATATTAAGTAGTCTTTCTGGGGTCATCCCTGCACTGACATCAGAATCAAATTATTCTCATTTCCTTGATAAAAATCAGAATATACCATTCTTCACCCATCCCTACACAGCATCCCTTAAGCATGTCCTCAAAAGGAACAACAGTCTGAAAAAATGCTTCATCAGTAATAAACGTGGATCTTGAGTGATACAGGGATACCAGACTTTTCATAAACCCTGTTCCTCCTGAATGATATCAGCTGAAGTTAACTTATTCATTTGGTGCCAATTCATACAAGTCTTTAATTACTGATGTCTATAAAAATGTAAAGCACAACAAAATGAGCACACCCAGGGCCATGTGCAGTTGTGTGTGATGAAAACTGCATCTCTCAGTTTTCAAGTTGATATTGTGGATGTGTTGGACAAAGTTGAGTTGTAGAACCCCACTTCATATGCAGGGATACTGCAGTGCACCACAGAAAGTTTCTCTATCACAAACACTAGTGCCAGTGGTATTTGGAATGTCATTCCCTACTGAAAGGCAACAATGAAGTTCCAATAAGAGACTAACCTGACCTTCAAAAACCAAAAATATAGAGAAATAGATTTTACACCCTAGTGAGCATTTTAATGTTATTGAACTTGCTGATGCAATACACGTGCCATAACATGGGTTTCATTGAATAACTTAGCAGTTATCCTACCCTTGTTGCACATATCGACTGCAGGCACAAAAGGGCATATGATAGCACAATGGGGTCACGGTCACCATGGCAACTGGAATATCTTCAGGTTCTGGCTAAAGCTGAGGACCCTTCAATGACAGCTCCTTTCCAACTGTATTGGGAAGAGGGAAGAGGAAGCAAAGGACTCCAAGGGATGATTTGTTCTCCCCAAAGGAGATCTTAACTTCTTAACACAGGAGAAGAGGAATTAGGGTGTGTAGTGGGCATTGGGGATTTGAGATATCTGAGTACATCCAAGATAAGGGACACTGTTGACATAACAGTTTCCCATACTCTCCATGTTTGAGAGGTGATGATGTGCTCAATGGGCCTCAGCAGGCATTATGATTTCCTGGAAATGTGAACCCCCTGCAGACAATTGGTCCACAAAAGTTGAGGTGGACCAGGGAGGGATGAAGGAATGTCTGAGGAAAGGTGGGTCACCAAACCTAGCACATGCCCCAGGTGTATATCTCTAAGAAGACACTCCTGTGAACTCACTGGGCACATTGTTCACCCAGAAAACTGGCCTAGGGCATTAGCAGTCACTCACACAGGTGGCCAATGATATTTCAGAAAAGAGGAGCATGCGGCTTGGCTCAGTAGGTTAGGTGAATTTTGAACTGGGAAACAACAAAACAACTCTGAAGTCATGCCACACCTTTCCATGAATGCCCCAATGTGAGTCACCTGGAACCTGGGATTTAGGAAGTAAAGTAAAGTAAAAGTGATTAGCAGCTGAGCTCCCCAATGTGGAGAGGAGGCTGTTCATCATTAAACCATTAGGATGGAGGCCAGCAAGGTGCTGGCACTCTAAGAGACACATATGATGCTCACTCCACAGGACAGGCCCCACAACCTCTGCTGCTCACTTATATTATTGGTGCATTCAGAAATTCTCTTGATATGACTCTCAAAGGGACCATTTAACTCACCATTTTATGCAGAAGCTTTTTTAACAATGTGCATTCACTTAAGGTGTAATTATCTTGAACTCCCTATCACCTGGCTAAGCAAAGAAATTCTGCATATTTCCATGGAAAACTAAACCAGTGGCTTGAACTTGCCAACTACAGCCCAGTGTAATACACTCTGGAAAATGATCCTCCAAATACTTGAAATTCAGTGATGAAACAAGTGCCTGATGAGGGCAGGATGAGCACATTGTTACAGTGCATCACACGATACTTGAATATGCATCCTTCAGAAAGAGGGAAATGGAAGAAAGGCTAGAAGTTGAGTATTCAAACAGGGAGGAGAAAAGGATATTTCTTGTGCACTAAATGCAGATGGGTGTTGGAGATGAAAATAACTTCTGAGAAGGGAATATAAAAGAAGTTGTCCTTGTGAGTTGTACTCCCAAACATCCCAGGAACTTTATTCACCTGCAAAGTGCTATGTGAATACAGCAAGAAGTAGGGGGCAGACAATTCTGTAATAGAGAATAGTTGCTGAGCACTAGTGCAATTGCTGAGACCTAAAGACCCTCCCCCATTGCTGACTCAACTGTGAGACTTACAAAGGATACCTCATTTAACATATGCAGATGTAGCTTTCCTGTCATATGACCTGGTCCTAAATGCCTTCCTTAACCATGGCAGGTTCACCCAAGCACATCAATTGACAAAAGTACAGATTTGAATAGGGAACACTGAATTATGCCTCTGGAAATAAAGACTACAGCACAAAATCACAAATCTAAACTAAAACATCTCTGCTACAATGCAATAATAATGACACAATATGTGTAAAATCTTAATGTGAAAAACAGAGAAAACAATGGAAGTTTGAAATGGGTGATAGGGCTTAGAGTGCAGGGAAAGTATATCAAACAGCATTTCAAACTTCCAAGTCCTTATTTGTAGGAATTGTAGGCACCACACCAATTGTTCCATGTAACTAATGACCCTGATTTCATTTCTTTAATATTATTTTAAATAGGTTTTCTTGGGTCATTCCTGCACTAACATCAAAATCAAGTAATTCTTATTTCCTTGATAAAAATCAGAACATACCATTCTTCACACATCCTTACACAACATCTCTTAAGTCATCCCTCAAAATGAACAGAAGTCTAAGAAAATGCTTCATTCCTAAGGACCCTGGATCTTGAGTTATACAGGGAAACCAGGCATTGCATACCCTCTATGGCTGATGAATGATATCAGCAGAAGTTAAGTAATGCATTCAGTGCCAATCCATATATTTCTTAGTAAATGATGTCTATTAACATATAAAGCACAACAAACTGAGTATGCCCAGGGTCCCATGCAGCTGTGTTTTGTCTACATCTTTCAATTTTCAAGTTGATATTTTAGTTGTGTTGGAAAACTTTGAGGTGCAGAAGCCCACTTCACTTTCAGAGACTTCAGTGTGCCCTATAATGTTTCTCCATCACAAACACTAGTACCGGTGATATTTGGAATGCCATTCCCTGCTGAAAGGCAGCACTGAAGTCCTAATAAGTGCTCAATTAGAAATTCAAAACCATTAATTTAGAAGAATCCATTTTAGTTCCTGGTGATCAGTTTTATGTTACAGAACTTGCCTATGAAATAAACTTGCCAGCATATTAATAAGCTCTTCTATCCTCTGTGTTCTTGAGTTGTGTCATTTTAGGAATACTGACTCTAAGAAATCTAGGGTGTTGGGGAAGCACTTTTTCCTATCACCTAAGCTGCTTGCTGAATCTCTCTTTAGAATGGGTTTGCAACTAAATCTGAGACTTTTCAAAACATTTTGGGTTCACTTGTTTCTACAGTGGAGGAAAGGTTGAGATACTGGAACATCCGCATGATCTGAAGAGACTCCTTAAGGTAGATACCTGCATGCTCTGCAGGCATGACTCTATGATATGTTTTGAAGGAAAACCACTGCAAGTTAGAGCCAAACAAATTCTATCAAATTCTGTAGATGGCTTTGGAGAACAATCCAGTCAACACCTATGTTGCAGGTCGAATCCCAATGTCTAGGATGTCATGAGGAGACAAAGGTTTATCCCTGTCCCTTTGAGGAAACTGCAACTGCCAGGCCCTACCACCTCTGCTGTTGCATTGCAATTACAGTGCCCTCAGAAATTGTCTTGCTATGAGTTTCCAAGTCGTCCTCTAATTCACCATTTTGTGCAGAAACACTTTCATAATGTGTCTTCTCTTAAGGTGTAATTCTTTTGGCCTGTCTATTGCATGTCTGAACAAAGAATCTCTACACATTTCCAAGAAGACCTTAAAGAGCAGCTTGAAGAAGCTGACTACAGGCCAGTTTCACACACTCAGGAACAATGATCCTCCAAATATGTAAAATTTAGGGATGAAGCAAGTGCCTGATGAGGGCAGGATGTCACATGGTTACAGGGAATCATAAGAAACTGAGTATGCATCCGTCTGAAAGAAAAGAATGATAGAAAGTCAGCAAGTTGAATACTCAAGCAGGGAGGATTAAGGACATTTCTTTTGTATGAAATGAGGAAGTATGTTGAAGAGAAAAACAATTTCTGTGCAGAGACTCTAAAAGAGGTTTTCCTTGTGAGTGTTCTCCCCAAACATTCCAGGAACTTACTTCAGCTTCAAAGTTACATGTGAACACAGCAATAAATAGGGGCCAGATCATTCTGTAAGCAAGGATAGTTTCTGAACATAAGTGCAATTGCTGAGGACCTCCCTCATTGCTGACTCTACTCTGAAGCTTACATGAGATACCTCATTAAGTATGTGTAGGTGTAGATTAGCTGTCTGGGCATATGCCTGGTAGGAATTGCCTTCCTTCAAAACAGCATGCACACCCAAGCACTTCAATTTACACAAATACAAATTTGCGTATGGACTACTGAATGATGTTTCTGAAAATGAAGGGTGCAGCACAACATCACAAATCTAAACAAAACATTTTGCTTATGATTCCACAATGAGGACACAATACATGTGACATCCTAACTTTGAAAAACAGAGAAATAAATGGAAGTATGAAAGTTGTGATAGGACTTACAATGCCTGAAAATGAGATCCTACAACATTTCAATATTCCAAGTCCTCATTTGTAGGAATTGAAGGCATGCACACCAATCATTCCATATAATTAATGTCTCTCATTTCTTCAAGATGATTATTTTAAATAGGTTCTCTTGAGTCTTCCTGCACTAACATCAGAACCAAATCATTCTCATTTACTTGCCAAAAATTAGCCCAAACCATCCTTCACTGAACTCTACAGAGCATATCTTAAGACATACCTCAAAATTAGAAAATTACATAAAAAAAACTTCATGAGTAATTATCCGAGATCCTGAGTGATACAAGGAAAACAGGCTTTTCATATTCCATTTGACTGCTGAATGATAACAGTGGAAGTTACCTCATGCATTCATGCCAGTTCATACAAGTCTGAAATAAATGATATCTGGAAAAATACAAAGCACAGGGAACTGAGTACAACCAGAAACACTTTCAACTGTGTTTTGTCTATGTCTCTCCATTTTCAAGTTGATATTGTTTAGTTGTGTTGGAAAATATTTAAGTGGAGAAGTGCACTTCTTTTGAAGAGGGAATGGAGACCTTATAGCTCCAAACTGCTCTCCCATGCTTCATTAATTTGGGGTTTTCCTTGAGGAAATCCTAAGCAGCTTGGCCAAATACATATGTACCATGCTTTTCACCTCAGGTATGTGGGTACTTGGAAAAGTTGGGCTTAATGGGGCATATCCTATTTCTCTGGTTGTGATCCCACTGAAGAAATTGCTAGCTTGCTTACTAGTGCTACTGGGACATGGGAGCATGTAGGAGAATGCCATATTTTTCTCACCCCATGGCTTATTGCTGGACCTTGAGCAACTTGGGTTCCCATGAATGACTTGGCTGTTATTCTAGCTGTGCAGCACATACTGCCAGCAGTCTCAGAAAGGTCGCATGATGGCACAACATCATCATTGTTTCCATGGAAACTGGAAACTTCATGTCCTGGCTGACCTGGAGGAATCTTCTGGAGAAGGTTTGGCTCAGCTGTGCTGGTAGGATGGAAGAGGAAGCTGGTAATTCACAGTGGTCTTTCGTTTGCCATAAAAGCGATCCTAAATTCTTAGGACAGGAGAAAAGGAGTTAGCATGTGTTCTGGGTCATGTGTTTTGTGACATCTGAGTCCATTCAAGTTAAGGGACCTTGTTGAAGCCAGTCACCCTGCCATAACTTCCATGTCCATGAGGGGGCAATGTGTATACTTGGCTGTAGAAGGCATAAGATATCCTGGAAATGGGGCCCTGCTGCAGGAAATTGGTCCTCACAAGGTGAAGTAGAGCAGGGAGAAATGCTGGGGTGCCGAAAGTCACGTGGGTCACTAAGACTAGCACAGGACAGAGGGGCATGGGCCTATGAAGACACTTGTCCTGGTCTGTAAAATCCTGTTCCAATACCTGGTTGGGAAACAGGTCTAGAACCTTAGAAGACACTTGAAATGTTGCCCAATAACATTTCAGAGCAGAGGAGAATGTGGGGCAGCACGGTGGTTCACTTGATTGAACAGAGAAGCTTATACAGAGACACTGGAGGATTGGCATAATCTGAGAATAGAAAGATTTAACCCTGTCCATCTAAGGAGCAAGAGTGTTGTAGTTGCTAAATGAGCAGAACATTATCCGAGGGAAGCGTGGAAACATGCTTCAGTACGAGAAGAGGCCATTTTTAGGATTATATTCTCTGATCTTTAGGACCAAAGGTATTGAGGAAAGGTTTCACACCTGAATACAAACTTCT
>JAJEJO010005078.1:232739-253556 GCA_020662805.1 Glaucomys volans | reverse complement strand
TGAGAAACTCCAAGAAGAGATGATGAAAAAATGCTAAAGAAACAATGTCTGAACAGGTATAACTGAATTTTTAAAATGTAAATTAAGACAAAAATGTTTATAGAAAAATCTGAATTCTGAGTACTACGCATGACAGGTACAAATAAATAAAATCAGAGCTAAGTTTTTAATGACATTTAAAATAATGACATTAAATAATGACATTAAATAATGACATTTTAAATAATGACATTTAAAGGAAAATCATTTTGTACAGTAAAAATGACCCCTACTGTCAGGAAATTCTCTTTAGCAATGGAAAGCCCACAATGGAAAGCAATGGAAAGCCTCAATATACTGAAGATATATACTTGAGGTACTGACTGAACATAATTCCTGTGATCTAGATTTTATACCCAGCTAAAATATAAAGCTGAAAAAAATGGGCACGTTTTCAGACCTAATTATTGAAAGTATTTACCACAGGTACTAAGTTTAAAGAATAAAGATTGTCATAGGTGGAGTCATGAACTTAGAAACTGACACATTGTCACCAAAGGTAATAATTTATTGACTCCAAAAACAATTTGTTTTATTTATTTTTGAAATGGGAATTATAATTCTATTTGAAAATAGCAAGATGGTAGGTTTAAGTGATTAATGCATAGAGGTAATGTGATAAATTCTATATCAAGAGAGATGGGGAGAATGTCACATAGCATTAGAATTTGTTAGAAAATATAATTAGCCATACAGGCTTTTTTAAAAATCCAGAGTATTTACTAAGATAATAATACAATTAGATCTAGAGTTAAGATGTTGTTATTTTGAAAAGAAACAAAAATACAGTATGTTGGGGGGACATTAAACCAAAAAATAAGAAAGTATGCTTTCATTTCAAGCAAGTAGCAGAAATTTATTTGAGTTAATAGTTTATACATTTTCTGTCCAAAATTAAATTAATAATTTAATACTAAATTGATAACATATTAGAAAATTAGTATTTAGAAAATCATGCCTGAATCATAGAAATTTAAAAATATTTAGAGTTGAACAATTACAAAATGTAATAAAGGATGTTAAGTGTGCAATATTTAAATTAGGCTTTATTTGGAATAAATTTAGAACTTTACAAGAATATGTTAAAATAAATGAGTTTAGAATTCAAATCAAGCTACAAGACAACACAAAACAATTAGGGAGAATAAAATTTCAAAAATAAGATTAAAAAGCAAAATGAGTCAAAGAATCAAAAGATCAACAAAACTAATTATAGTTCTTTAATGTGTTAATAAAATAGTCAAATTCCCAATAGGTATGATGAAGAAAAGCAAATAATTAAAAATAGGAATGAATATGACCCGATCATCTACATCAATGTTTAAGATGATAGAAGGACACTATACAGAATAGTTAAAATGAATAAAATAAAATGGAAATCTGAATGGAATATAAACATTACTGAAATAAATTATCCAAACTAAAAATAAAAAACTATAGCAAACCACTAGCTTAAATTAATATGACATAATCAAGATTATTGTCCTTTCTCATTTTCCCTATTTCCAACTAAACACAAAATACTCAGGATGTGCTTATTCTTAAGATTCATTTTGTCCAACCTTCAAAAAGTCACCAAATACAAAATATTCAACAAAAAAGAAAATCAGAGAAAACCAACTGATATTATGAAGTACTTAATAACCATGAAATCAAAATCAGTCAAGGATGTGGGAAAATGAAAATTACAAATGTAGATATGAGTTCCTAAATGAAATGCTAGAAAGAACAAAAGCAATTCTCAGAGGAGAAAACTTATAAACATATTAAGTTATTAAATATTACTAGTATTCAAGGGGAAATTCACAATTATTACCAAAACAAAAATGAGGAACTTTTTTACATACACAAGTTTGGAAATATTTAAGAAGTCTGACAATATAAAATATTGGCAAAGGCAGGGAGAAGCTTGCAAACTTAGAATTTACAACTTTGGTGGAAAAGTTGTAAATTGCTACAGCTACTCATACTTTGTTTAGAAATGGGGCAATATCCAGAACATCCAGATTATAACAGAAGTGTACACATAATTATGCCCAAATTCCACCTTTAAGGATATTATCCACAAAAAGTCTTGTAAAAATGCACAAAATCCACAACATGCAAATCGTACCACTGTTTATAATAGCCATAAAATGGAAATAACCTAAAGAGTTTCCAAATGGAGAATGGGTAGATAAATAGTGGTTATTATCACTATGAAACAGTAGAATACAGAGATGTTTAAATGAATGAACTAGAATATATGAATATTAATAAACTTCAGAAATTTAAAGATGATCAGAAAAGGGACAGAATGATACAATAGATAACATATATAACACTGAAAGCAAAAAGAACAATATCATGTATTGTTTATGGACCCAGACATACATAGTAGTAATAGTCCACAGGTAGTCATAGAATAAGCTGCTGCTGATGATGGCAGACTAGCAGTTTCAATCAAAACACCATAGAGAATATATATGTGTGAATATATTCTGGATGAGACATTTGAACTGTAGGTCAAAGAAAAAAGTCAAAAGGAAAAATAATACTAATACCAATACTAATATACTTTGAATCAGCAATGATAATAATGAGAATACTACATATCAGAACTTGTTTCTTGCAGGTTAAATCATGTTTGCAGGACATTCTTAGTATTAAATATATCAGAAAAGAAGAAAAGCTCAAAATCTGTTAGCTAAGTATTCATCTCAAGAAGTTATTAAAAAAAAACAGCAAATTAAATCCATAGAAAGTACAGGGAAAGAAATAACAAAGAGAAAAGGAGAAACTTTAATGAGACTAGAAAAAAAGAAAAACACTTTTCAACTCATCATCTTAGGCAAAAATTACTGTGATTTTTAAAGAAATCATCTAGGACATCAAAAGAAAGAAAATTACAAAATTGTAGACCAATTTACTTATGAAGAAAGATGTACAAATACTGAGAAAAGAACTGACAGTCTCTGACTTACAATGGTTCAACTTAGAACTCTTTGACTTTCTGATGGTACAAAAGCAGTCTCATATTCCATAGAATTCATACTTGGAATTCTGAATGTTGATCTTTCACTGAGCTAGCAATAGTCAGCATGATACTCTTTAATGACGCTGGTTAAATGCTCTCAGTTAAGCCACAGAAGTATGAGGAAAAATGTCCAATACCCTATGATATACTGCGTGCATGTCAGCATTTTGTGGATGCAGATATTTAATAAATTATCTGAGATATTCAAAACTATTATAAATAGGCTTTTGTTAGAAGATTAACTGAAGGTTAATAGAAGTGATCTGAGCTCATTTAAGGTAGGTAAGTCCAAGCTACAATGTTCAGTAGGTTGTATATTACATGTATTTTCAAATTACAATATTTTCAACTTATGATGGGTTTATTGAGACATAACAACATTGTAAGTCAAAGAGCATCTATATTAGACCCATTTTAGACTTCTGAATTCTAGAACTGTAAGACAAAAAGAAACTATACTATTTTAAACTGTTTATGACAATTTTTTATAGACATGAAGCAATAGGTTATTAATACTTCATCATTTATAATAAAAATCTTAGCAAGAAAAGGAACTTCCTTAATTTTAAAAAGGCATCTATAAAAACATATAGTATAAACATCATCCTTAATGGTGAAATAAAATTTTACCTCTGAAATCAAATATGAAACAAGGGTGTTTAATATTACTTTACCAAATGCCATAATGTAGGAATGAAATATGATAAAAAAGAATTAAAAAGAAAGAAAGCAATCACTATTTGCAGAGAGGATAATTTTTTTTAAAATTTTTTGCTATTTATTATTTTTTATTTTTGTACTTTTTATTGGTTCTTTTTAATTATACATGACAGTAGAACCCATTTTGATATAATTATAAAGCAGGCAATATACCTTTTTTTTCACAATGTAGATTCACATGATTGATATAATCTTACATATACATAGGGTAATACTTTCTGTCTCAGTCTACTATCTTTCCTTTCCCCACCCCTCCCATCCCATTTTCCTCTACACCATCCATACTTCCTCCATTCTTCTCTTGTCTTCCCCATGACCCCTTCCCCCCCACTATGTATCATCATCCACTGATCAGAGAAAACATTCAGCTTTTGATTTTTGGGGCTTGACTTATTTCACTTAGCATGATATTCTCCAACTCCACCCATTTACCAGCAAATGCCATAATTTTATTCTTCTTTATGGTTGAGTAATATCCCATTGTGTATATATACCACAATTTTTTTATCCATTCTTCAATTGAAGGGCATCTAGGTTGGTTCCACAATCTAGCTATTGTGAATTGAGCAGCTATGAACATAGATGTGGCTACATCCCTCTACTTTGCTGATTTTAAGACCTTTGGGTATAAACCGAGGAGTGGGATAGCTGGGTCAAATGGTGGGTCCATTCCAAGTTTTTTGAGGAATCTCAATACTGCTTTCCAGAATGGCTACACCAATTTGAAACTCCACCAGCAATGAATGAGTGTGCCTTTTTCCCCCACATCCACGTCAACACCTATTATTGTTTGTGTTCCTGATTATAGCCATTCTAATTGGAGTTAGATGAAATCTTAGGGTGGTTTTAACTTGCATTTCTCTAATTACTAGAGATGATGAGCACTTTTTCATTTATTTGTTGATCACTTGTGTATCATCTTCTGTGAAGTGTCTGCCCAGTTCCTTAGCCCATTTATTGATTGGGTTCTTTGTATTTTGGGTGTAAAGTTTTTTAAGTTTTTTATAAATTTTAGAGATCAGTGCTTTGTCTGAAGTGTGTGTGTAAAAGATTTTTTCCCACTCTGTAGGCTCTCTTTTCACATTATTGATTGTTTCTTTTGCTTAGAAAATCTTTTTCGTTTGAATCCATTCTGTTTATTGATTCTTCCTTTTATTTCTTGTGCTCTGAGGGTCATGTTAAGGAAGTCTGGTCCTAAGCCAACATGAAGAAGATTCAGGCCTACTATTTCTTCTATTTGGTGAAGAGTCTCAGGTTTAATTACTAGATCATTAATCCATTTTGAGTTGAATTTTGTATAGGGTGAGAGATAGGGTTTAATTTTATTTTATTGCATATGAATTTCCAGTTTTGCCAGCACCATTTGTTGAAGAGGCTATCTTTTCTCCATTGTATGTTTTTGGCACCTTTGTCCAGTATGAGATAATTGTACTTATGTGGGTTTGTCTCTGTGTCTTCTATTTTGTACCATTGGTCTACCTGTCTATTTTGGTGCCAATACCATGCCATTTTTGTTACTATTGCTCTATGGTAGAGTTTAAGGTCTGGTATTGTGATAACTCCTGCATCATTCTTCTTGCCCAGGATTGCTTTGGCTATTCTGGGTCTTCTGTTCTTCCAGATGAATTTCATGATCGCTTTCTCTATTTCTATGAGGAATGTCATTGGAATTTTTATTGGAATTGCATTAAATTTGTATAGCACCTTTGGAAGTATGGTCATTTTGATTATATTAATTCTCCTATCCAAGAACATGTGAGATATTTCCATCTTCTAAGGTCTTCCTCAATTTCTTTCTTTAAAGTTCTGTAGCTTTCATCATAGAGGTTTTTCAACTCTTTTGTTAGATTGATTCCCAAGTATTTTATTTTATTTTTGGGGGCTATTGTGAACGAAGTTGTTTTCTTCACTTCACTTTCAGATGATTCATCACTTACGTACATAAATGCATTTGATTTATGTGTGTTTATTTTATATCCTCCTATTTTGATGAATTCATTAATTAGGTCTAAAAGTTTGCTGGTGGAGTATTTTGGATCCTCTAAATATAGGATCATGTCATCAGCAAAGAGTGACAGTTTGAGTTCTTCTTTTCCTATTCATATTCCTTTAATTTCTGTGGTCTGTCTAATTGCCCTGGCTAGTATTTCAAGCACAATGTTGAATAGAAGTGGTGACAGTGGGCATTTCTCTCTTGTTACAGTTTTTAAAGGGAATGCTTTCAGTTTTTCTCCATTAAGAATGATGTTGGCAGTGGGCTTAGCATAAATAGCCTTTACAATGTTGAGGTATGTTCCTACCATCCCTATTTTTTCTAGTGTTTTGATCATGAAGGGGTGCTGTATTTTGTCAAATATTTTCTCAGAATCTATTGAAATAATCATATGATTCTTAATCTTAAGTCTATTGATGTGACAAATTACATTTATTGATTTCTGGATGTTGAACCAACCTTCTATCCCTGGGATAAACTCCATTTGATCATGGTGCACTATCTTCTTAATATGTTTTTGTAAGCGATTTGCCAGAATTTTGTTAAGGATGTTTGCATCTATGTTCATCAGAGATGTTGGTCTAAAGTTCTTTTTTCTAGATGTGTCTTTGTCTGGTTTTGGTATCAGAGTGATTCTAGCTTCATAGAATGAACTTGGAAGGGTTCCCTCCCTTTAGATTTCATGAAATACTTTGAGGAGTATTGGTTTAAGTTCTTCTTCGAAGGTCTTATAGAACTCAGCTGAGAATCCATCTGGTCCTGGGCTTTTTCTTGGTTGGTTGGCTTTTGATGACTTCTTCTATTTCATTACTTGAAAATGATCTGCTTAAATTGTATATGTCCTCCTGGTTCAGTTTGGGAGGATCATATGTCTCTAGAAATTTGTTGATGCCTTCAGAATTTTCTATTTTATTGGAGTATAGATTTTCAAAGTAGCTTCTAATTATGTTTTGTATTTCAATGGTGTCTGTTGTGATATTTCCTTTTTCATCATGATTTTTAGTAATTTGAGTTTTCTCTCTTCTTCTCTTTGTTAGAGTGGTGAAGGGTTTATCTATTTTGTTTACTTTTTCAAAGAACCAATTTTTTGTTTTGTCAATTTTTTGAGTTGTTTCTTTTGTTTCAATTTCATTGATTTCAGCTCTGATTTTAATTATTTCTTGTCTTCTACTACTTTTGGTGTTGTTCTGTTCTTCTTTTTCTAGAACTTGGAAATGTAATATTAGGTCGTTTAGTTGTTGACTTTTTATTCTTTTCTTGAATGCGCTCAATTCAATGAATTTTCATCTTAGTACTACTTTCATAGTGTCCCAGAGATTTTGATATGTTGTATCTTCATTCTCATTTACCTCTAAGAAATTTTTATCTCCTCCCTGATGTTTTCTGTTATCCATTTTTCATTCAATAGCATATTATTTAGTCTTCAGGTCTTGGAGTAATTTCTGTTATTTATTTTGTCATTGATTTATAATTTTATTCCATTATGACCAATAGAATACAAGGTAGTATCTCTACGTTTTTGCATTTACTAAGGGCTGCTTGTGACATAACTTATGGTCCATTTTAAGGAAGGAACCTTGTGCTTCTGAGAAGAAAGTGTATTCACTCATTGATGAATGGAATATTCTATATATGTCTGTTACATCTAAGTTACTGATTGCGTTATTGAGTTCTATAGTTTCCTTGTTTGGATTTTGTGTGGAAGATCTATCCAGTGGTGACAGTTGTGTGTTAAAGTCACCCAGAATTATTGTGTTGTGGTCTATTTGATTGCTGGAATTGAGAAGGATTTGTTTGATGTACATAGATGGGCCATTTTTGGGGGCATAAATATTTATGATCATTATACCTTCTTGATTTATGGTTCCCTTCAGCAGTATGAAATGACCTTCTTTATCCCTTCCAACTAACTTTGGCTTGAAGTCCACTTTATCTGATATAAGGATGGAAACCCCTGCTTTTTTACTGAGTCTGGGTGCTGATTAGGTTTTTTCCCATCCTTTCACCTTTAGTCTGTGGATGTCTTTTTCTATAAGATGAGCCTCTTGAAGACAGCATATTGTTGGGTCTTTCTTTTTAATCCAATCTGCCAGTCTATGTCTTTTGATTGACAAGTCCAGGCCATTAACATTCAGGGTTATTATTGAGATATGATTTGTATTCCCAGTAATTTTGGCTTAGTTTTGGTTTCTAATTTGACTTGGTTTCTCCTTTGATTGACTTTTCCTTTAGGGTGGTTCCTCTCTTTCATGACTTACATTGTTATTTTTCATTTCTTCCTCATGGAATATCTTGTTGAGAATGTTCTGTAGTGCAGACTTTCTATGTGTAAATTCCTTTAACTTTTGTTTGTCATGGAAGGATTTTATTTTGTCTTCAAATCTGAAGGTTAGTTTTGCTGAATATAGGATTCTTGGTTGGCAACCATGTTCTTCCAGACCTTGAAATATGTTGTTCCAGGTCCTTCTAGCTTTTAGGGTCTATGCTGAGAAATCTGCTGATATCTGTATTGGTTTCCGCCTATATGTAATCTGATGCTTTTCTCTCATAGCCTTTAAAATCCTATCTTTATTTTGTATATTAGGCATGTTCATTATATTGTTCCTTGGTGTGGATCTTCTGTAATTTTGTGCATTTGGTGTTCCGTAAACCTCTTGTGGTTGAATTTCCATTTCATTCTTTAGGTTTGGGAAATTTTCTGATATTATTTCATTGAATAGGTTGTTCATTCCTTTGGTTTGTGACTGTGTGCCTTCCTCAATCTCAATAATTCTTAAATTTGGTCTTTTCATGATATCCCATAGTTCTTGTAGGTTCTGTTCATGATTTCTTACCATCTTCTCTGTTTGGGCAACTTTATTTTCAAGATTCAATATTTTGTCTTCATTGTCTGAGATCCTGTCTTCCAAGTGATCTGGTCTGTTGGTGATGCTTTCCATTGAGTTTTTTATTTGGTTTATTGTGTCCTTCATCTCAAGGATTTCTGTTTGATTCTTTTTCAGAATCTCTATCTCTTTGATGAGGTGATCTTTTGCTTCCTGTAGTTGCTTTTTCAACTGCTTATTGGAATGATCAATCATTGCCTGCATTTGCTCTCTTAACTCATCATTGCCTCTCTGATCATTTTAATCCTGTATATTCTGAACTACTTTTCTGGCATTTGTTCTACCATGCTGTCATTGGATTCTATTAGTGTAGAATCTTGGTTTGTTTGGAACACTTTCTTCCCTTGTTTTTTCATGTTGTTCACTTATCTTCCCCTCTAGCAATGCAGATCTGGGGTATTGCAGTTTCTGCCCTATAGGCTTATAGAGACCCTGTAGTTTTCCAAAACCTCTTCTTTAAGGGGGGAGATCAATATTAGAAACAACCAGTACAATTTGCAGCCATAAACCAAATAGTCCCTATGAAGACTATTGCTACAATAGTCTTTTTGTTACAATATTGTTACAATATTGTCTTAATAAAAGAGAGGATGAGTTCAATTACCTACAGTATAACAAACAGATTTGTAATGAGGACTGCAGTTTCTAATGGAGGACAAAGAGGATGAGGAGGGGTGTAGGATGTAACTGCTAATGGTATAAGAAAAGAGTTTGAAGAAGTTCTAGATCTTAGGAAAAGTGAACATGTAATCAAAAGAAGTTGGCTGTTAGCATGAGAAAAGGGAGAAAAAGACTTTGAGGAAACAGGTAAACAAAAGGAATATGGAGAGCAAGAAAAGTAAAGAAATAAAAACTTAAAAGTGTTCACAAAGGAGAAGACAAAAAAAAATACACTATAATAGTCATATACTATTCAAACCTCCCATTCTTTAGTAGCCTGAGGCATGAGAGGTACCTGACAATGAGCTTCCAGTCTTCAGCAGGCATCTCAGGATGGGATTTGCCCCACCTAATGACAGTTTCCACTTCCAGGGTAATCCAAGATGGCTGCACTGGCTTCCAAACATGTTGGCAAATGGGGAGATGCAGCGCAGGGTATGGGCACCGAGTCTATGTGGGGTGTGGTTGGTCAGGCAGGGGTCCCTGGAGGTGGGGTACTGTCATTCGGGCCTGGGGTCCTGCAGTTCCTGGCTATTTTCCCAAAATGGCGGCAGCCACTTGTAACCAAACCTGCAGATTCTGTGACAGTGGACTTCTAGGCAATAGCAGGCAGCTGGCGATCCACTAATGGTGTGCACACTCTACAGGCTACTTGCAGACAATCGGCAGATGAACCTTGGTCCCTGTGTGATGGGTAGGTGAAAGGCAGGCGATGGGCAGGCCAGAGGCAGGCAAACAGGCAAATGGCAGATGATAGGCAGCAGTCAGTGAGCAATCTTCACTCAAATGTAGTGGATAAGCTGGCAGACTATAGGTGATCAAGGTAGACAAATGGGGTAAACAACAGGGGATTGATGAGGAGCAAAGACTGCCTCACAGAGAAACAGATTTTCCTCTGTTTGAATCCCCAGTTACAGAGCAACAGGGAACATAGCCTCCCTCTAGTCTGCCATCTTGGATCTCTCTCCAGAGAGCATAATTATGAATTAAAATCCATAAGAATTTATAACAAATATTAGAACAAGAACACGAATTTAGCAAATTAAAAGAAATCAAGGAAATCTCCTTGAAGATTTCATTAATTGCAAAGCTATAACATAAATAGTAAAAGATGAGTCTGGAACATCTTGTTATGTGGAAAAAAGTAAAGAAGTGCTCAGAAAGTGAAGAGGATGTGTCAAATTATACAAAGTCAACTTGATGGAGCTCCCTACTGGTTATATGAAAGGCAAGATTAGCCTAAAAATGAATAATGACAGTCATAACCATTGAATAAAGAAGAATTCATTAGAGCATAATGATAGCAAATAAATAAACAAAGGAGAAGAGAAAGCTTTTCTTTCTAGCACTATGATTGTAAAGATTAATTCTGACAAGAATCATAAGTGAATGTTTAAACTATCAGGTGAATGTTTGAAAAGCAGAGGACAATTGTTTAGTATTCAAGGATCTCCCTGAAGTTTACTTATTAATAAAAAGAGTAATAAATAGTAAAGAGAAATGAATGCTAATTTTAAAGTGGAAAAATGTGATGAACACCACTTAATTTACCTAAGTTGATTTCACTAAAAGGGAAAAACATATCACAGGCCTGCTATTGTATGCATTGGGGAGGAGAGAATAGATTAGATAGATAGATAGATAGATAGATAGATAGATAGATAGATAGATAGAGATAGATAGATGGATGATATAGAGATACAAAAGCTATATACAAATACATATATCCATATACATATACATATTTAAGTGTGAAATGCTAGCAACTGGTAAGCAAGGTGAAGAGTAAATTGAAATTGTTTATGCTAATATTTTATTAATTTGGTTATAAAATGAAGAATAGCTAAATAAATGTAGAAATATATATGATAGTTTATATAACATGTATGATAATATGTGATATATATGATAAATAAGAATATTCACTCTTGTAAAAAATTAAAATTATCCTTGAATATATCTATTGACTCCAAACTACAAAATTCGTCACTTTTTTTAAGAGATAGGGATAGTCTAAAATACAGAAATGCAAGTTTTAATAGTGATCACAACAATGTCTTTTTAGTTTTATTAGTTTTTACTCCACGAATTTTGAAATTTTGTTATTAGATATATACACATTTAAGATTGTTGTACTTTCTTGAAGAAGTTACCCTATTATGGTTATGAAAGGTCCCCTTTATCTCTGAAAACACTTTCTCTTAAAATTTATTTCATATTAATAGCTCTACTTCAGATTTTGCATGCTTAATTTCCCCATCTTTGCTTTTAACCTATTAGAGTCTTGATAGTTAAAGTGTGACATATGTATAGAGTACGTAGTTATTGCTTGCTTTTTACACATGGTGCATTCATACATTTTAATCTCAATATCTAGTTCATTTATATTTAAATTAATTATTGATATTTTTGAAAATTAAAAAAAAAGAACTCCTGATGAAGGTCAGTGGAAAATTGGGTAAGTGATAGGTTTGAGGATGGAATGTTTCTGGAGAACAGGATGAATAGTCCTTCTGTCAGGCTCAGAGGGAAGATTGTTGGAATGATTGTCGCAATTGTTCATGTGTTACTGTGGTACACAGTAAGAGATTTCCTTTATTGTTTGTTAACACTTTATTTTGCAAATAAAAAAGATTTAGAAACTTTGGATCCCTCTTGATTTCCTTTTAATAAATATTTTCCTTGTTAGGAAAAGTTAAAGTGGCAAATTTTATCTTACATGTTATGTTATTATAATAAAAACTCATGTTGCTAAACTCAATTGAAATTTTATAAGCTACATATATAATTTTTCACAGTATATGTTGAAATTAACATTAAATAGTTAAAACATAACACATTAGGATGTCACCTGAAATGATGTAATGCAAATCCACTGTAATTCTATGTGAAACTTTGGTTTAACAGTTTAATAAACAGATTTGTTTACATCTCCAAAAAAAGAAGAATAACCATGACATCCATGAAGAATCAGTTCTCTCTCTCTTGTTCTTTTCAGGAGATAGAAAAAAAAAATGTGAAGAAGTTACTCCACATGAATCAAGGCTTTTTATAAATCTATAGCAGCTAGTGAAATAGCATGGTATTTACACAAAGATGGACAAATTGTTCTGAATAAAGAAAGAAAATCCTCTCATCTATGATTTATGATAAACATGCTCTGAAGAGCACTGACTTAAAAATAGTCTTTATAATAAATGCTTCCAAATCAATTAGATATCCATATGGGGGAAAATAAAACCATCGCTACTATACATTATACACAGAAATTAAACCCAAGTAGAACAAATATCTTAATGTGAAGGGTAAAGCAATACATCTCTAGGAAAATACATGGGAGGGGATTTTCCTGACCTTGGTGTGGGTAAATTTTTCTTAATTGCCTTATTTACAATGTAATTGTGTGTTGGAAATGGTACACATTAAAATTGAGAATTTTTATTAATCAAATAGAAATAATATGAGTGAAAAGGGAAGTGGGGAAATATATTTCTAACTTTTGTAATTGCAAAAAGGGCTCATGTGCTAATATATAAAGAATTTCTACAAATCAGTAAGATAGGAAAGAGAGAGAGAGAGAGAGAGAGAGAGAGAGAGAGAGAGAGCGCCCTACTGGGCAAACTCTTGAATAGGACCTTACCTTCTCTAAATGGGCCAGTAAAGAAAAGTGCTTCACCTTATTAGTTAAGGGCAATGAAAATAAAAACAATAATAACACTTCAAGGTCATCAAAATAACTAAAATTAAAAGACTGATAATGGTTAATAATGGCAAGTTCACAGAGCAATGAGAACTCTCATCATTTTTTGGTAGGAGTGAATTATTATCCCTGTCTTTGAATGCATGCAGAGATTTACGTGACATAAGAACTGGTTGAAGAAACTGTGGCCAGGAGTTCTTTTTCTGTTTACAAGTGCTTGCTATTCTGTTCTTTGTAGAAAATGTGAAATCTAGGTGATTCTTACCAGGATGAGGCAGCTTTGTAAGCTCCTCATTGAAACACAAATTCTTCTGCATGAAAAAAGTTACACATACATATGTGGAAGACAAAACTGGTTTCCTGTTTCTCTTTCTGACTACCTTGTATACTGCACTGATGCCTTGTTTGCAATACTATTACTTTTGAAGTATTGTGTTTTATTTTACTGCAGTTATTTCATTTCATTATCATTTTATGACATTTTATCTCATTTCCCATTATAATTATGTTACAATATAATTGATATTGATAGGCCTTTTGGTTTATTCCTTTCATCTGAATGCACAAGCATACCCACACACACACAATCTTTCAAATAACTGTGAATGATTTGTGAACTACTCTTCACCCTGTTTTCCACTTTGGTATCATTAAAATTTCCAAAGTCTCCATTAGAGATCAAGCTTTCTCAACAATCAATGCAGACTTCACTTTCCAATGGGTTTTGTTGATCCACCCCTCAAGGAGCTAATTTAAATTTCTCTCCACTAAGTAATATGGTAAGTTACTTCTCTAGGTCAATATTTGCTTTAAGTTCTTTTCCACTTGATGGAGTTCATGATATGTGTAAAGCATTTTCTTGGCTCTTTTAGAGTGGGTTACGTATGTATATAAAAGTAAAAGGAAATGAGTATAAACTTTTCCAAAAAGCCTTTCTGAAATGAATGATCATTTTATTATTTTCTCAGATAAAATTAACTCAGTCACTCGAAAGAAATACAACACTCATATTTAATGCAAAGTATTGAGATGAGAGAATGAAATATATCTGTATTTATAATTCATCACAACATTTTATATTCAATTTTCACTTTGCCAAAATGCATCCATCACTGTATTTTAGAAAAATACAGGAATTCTTAATACTTCATGAAAAAAAGCCCGGGGTGGTAGTGGGTAGAATTCCTTTTAGTAGTAGCTTTATTTCAACACAAGCTATACTTTTAATTACTTTATGGAAGCAAAAATCCCAAAGAAAAAGTTTAAATGTTGCAACATGTCCTCTTACTATATTAAAATATAAAGAAGTAAGGACTTAAGTGTAGCTCAATAGCAACTTCCACCTCTGAGCCCATCAACTTTAAGTCCTGACTATAGGATGACAGGAATTGGCCAGTGAAAGAATAATATTTCTGAGGGTTCATTTTACTCTTCAGTCACTTCTGCATGAAATGATAGCACCCCTCTTAGGGACTGGCCTCAATGCATCTTACTGTAAATTACTTCCCATGTATCAATCTTGATTCAATAAACTATAGAATATAGGTACCTTTTATTCCAAGAACTTAAGGCACTTTTTACACTAGAAAATACTGTTCTCCAGCAGGAAAACTTTAAAGAATTAAGAGTTATAGGAATATAATGAGAAACTGACCACATCTTCGCCTGAAAAACCTCTTCCCTTATTTTCAGATCTTTCATGTGTGACCTTCCAATTCTTCTGCTGAAGAAGACTGAAGTTGTAAATAGAATTTCAACTCAAACTTATTTTATTCAACTCACATAATTAATCAACAATATCTCAAGGTTTTTTTCCCCCTTAAACCATTTCTCCCTAATTGACTGATTTTCTCCAATGAATTAGAATTTTCATTTGGGTCTTCTCTGAGCCTAATTTCATCTGTGCCATAATATTGGAGACTAGAGAACTGCATTACATGTTAGACTTACTCTTCTTTAAACCCTTTTTTTAAAACTTTGGTCCTCTTGGATATTAGACTCCTTCATGGGTAAAAACCCATGAAGACTACACTACAGAATGCTTTGATGTAATAAAAAGGATTTGTGCCTCCATCATTAACCATTATTGATTTCTTTTCTCTGAAATAAAGTTGTGTATCTATAACATAATTATTTTTTAATGTTATAACTTTGTTTATAAAGTTTGGGTGGTTTTGAAGGATTCAAAATTAAAAGTGGACTCACTCTTTAGGAAACTGGCATAAATCCAGGTTCATAATACACAGACAGAAAACAAATAGAGGTTTAACAAAGAGCCATTTAGTGCAAATGATCTCTTAATATGGCACAAATACAAGTTCAGTAAGGAAATAGAAAATGGTAATGTGGTTCCCACAGGAAAATCTTCACTATTGGAAAAAGATCATCATGGAAGAGTCATACTGCTGAGCAAAGTAGGTTGTCTGACTCTGCTTTCCATGCCCTAGTCCCACTCTCTGGCTATGGAGAAAAAATCAAGTGAAAAACAAACAAGAAATAAGTAAGGCTGAGGATCTGAAGTTGAGAGAGAAATGAGGAAAGTTAGAATTGCAGAAACAGATGAGACAAAAAATTAAGGCAAATATAGTTACTAAATATCTCCACTTTAGCAAGCTAAACTTTGGGCAATAAATGGCCTACAGCTGTGCATAAAATATGTGGCTCTAGGAAAAAGAATGCTGAATTCTTTCATTTATAAAGGAAAAACAGCACTGGGTTTAGGAAACAGGCATAATGATAGAAAAATAGCAAATCCAATCACTATATTAGAAGGGAGAACTGAGGACCAAAGAAATTAAGAGACATGCCCGAGGTTGCACAGCTTGACAATGATGGAACCAGAACTGGAATTTCCACTTTCATCCACAATATCTAAAATATAGTGTGTATTTAAACAGTTTAATTTGCATTTATTCCACAGTTATGTATTAAATATCTTCTGTGTGCCAGGAATCATGTTCAGTCCTGAGGACAAAGGTACAGAAGTAGTATGCAAACATGTGGTCTTTACACTCATGGAGCTTATAGTTTTGCAGGAAAACCAACACGCCACAATTATTTACAAAACGAATTTAAAAATGCCACAAGGAAGTGGAGGGTGATATAAAAACTTTGGGAAGTATCAGCTATTTATTTTGGGCTCAAGATCAATTGCTCTTGCTATTCCTCCTCTCACTGGCATTAAAACACATCTCTTTCCTATTTTACTTGAATTCTCTTGAACTTCATCCTCACATTTTTGTTGAGGCATTAAAACTATATATAATAATGGTTTTTTTTATTACACATTCATAAATGTACACAATATAACAATATGACTGGGTCAATATTATTCCCCAATGCCTACCCTTTCCCTGACCTTCCATTTCCTGGTCCCTTTCTTATACTCTGCTGACCTCCTTTCCACCTTAATGAAATTACCCACATGCTTTTCTTTTTTCTTTTCCCTTTCTATTTGCACATGTCAAAAAACTACAAACAAACAAACAAAAACCCCATAATCCTTGGTGTTCTGAATTTGGCTTATTTCACTTAACATAATGCTCTCAAATTCCATCCATTTTCCTGAAAATGACATATTTTCATTCTTCTTTGTGTCTGAATTAAAACACCATTGTGTATATATGCCACATTTTCTTTATCCATTCATTTGTTGAACAACTAGGTTGGTCCCATAACTTCTCTGTTTTGAATTGTGTTGCTCTAAACATGGATATGTGTATATCACTACAGTATGGTGACTTTAATTCTTTAAGAAAAATACTAAGGAGTGATATCACCGGATCATAGAGAGGTTCTATTTCTAGTCTTTTGAGGAATCTTCATACTGATTTCCATAGTGGTTGTACTAATTAACAACTACATCAAGAGTCTAAAAGTGTTCCTTTTCCCCCACATCCTCTCCAGCATTTACTATTTTTCCATTGATGGCTGCCATTCTAACTGGGTTGAGATGAAATCTCAGGTTAGATTTGACTTGCATTTCCAATCGGTAATGATGTTGAACATTTTTCAAATGTTTATTGTCCATTTATATTTCTTCTATTGAGAAGTATCTGTCTAGTTCTTTTGCTCATTAATTGATTGGATTATTTGTTTTATTGGTGAGCTGGTCGAGGTCTTCATATATTCTGGATATTAGTCCTCTATCAGAAGAATAGCTAGCAAATATTTTCTCCCATTCCATAGGTTCTATCTTCACATTCTTAATTATTTCCTTTGCTGTGCAAAAGTTTTCCAATTTGTTGTTATTCCATCTACTAACTCCTGGTATTATTTCTTGAGTTTTAGGAGTCTTTGTGAGGAAGTCCTTGCCTGTGCCTATATATTGGAGTATAAACCCTAATTTTCTTTTAGAAATTGCAAAGTCTCTGGTCTAATTTCTAGTTCTTTGGTCCATTGTGAGTTAACTTTTGTGGGGGATAAGAGATAGAAATCTAGTCTCCTATATATGAAAAACCAGTTTTCCCAGCACCATATGTTAAATAGGTCATTTTTTCTCCAATGTATATTTTCAGTGCCTTTGTCAAGAATCAGTTGACTGTATCTGTGTGGGTTTGTCTCTGCGTCTTCTATTCTGTTTAATTGATCTCTGTATCTGTTTTTGTGCCAGTACGTACAGTTTTCATTACTATAACTCAATGGTATAATCTGATGTCATGTCTTGTGATGCCTCCAGCATTGCTTTATTTTTTTTATTTTGGATCTCTTATTCTTGCAAATGGATTTAAGAATTGTTTTTATCTAATTCTGTGAAGAATGTCATTGGTATTTTGATGGGGATTGCATTGAATATATATCCAGATTTTGGTAATATGGCCATTTTAACAATATTATTTCTACCTATCCATGCAGAATTCTTTCATCTTCTCATGTCTTCAATTTTTCTTCAGTATTCTATAGTTTTCAATGTAGAAGTCTTTTACTTCCATGGCTAGATTTTTCAAGGTATTTTTTAGGTGATCACAAATGGGATTGTTTTCCTGATTTCTTTTTCAGCAGATTCATTATTAGTACATAAGAAAGCTATTGATTTTCATATATTGATTTTCTATACAGATATTTTGCTGAATTTTTTTATTGGCTCTAGCAGTCTTCTGTTGGAGTGTTTGGGATCTCCTAAGTATGGGATCATATCATCTGCAAACAGTGATAATTTAGCTTCTCCATTTCCTATTTTTTTATCCATTTTATTTTCTTATTTTGCCTAATTGCTCTGGCTGAAATTTCTAGTACAATATTGAATAGGAGTGGTAAGAGTGGACATCCTTGTCTTATGCCAGATTTTAGAAGAAATGCTTTCAGTGCTTTTAGTGTTTTTCCACATTTCTAGCTTTTTTTCCTCTTTGAGAGGCAAGCACTCTGCCAAATGAGCTATATTCCAGCTCCCTTTTTTCCTTTTTGTACCTTCTACTATCAATGTGGTAGGTTGTCACAAAACTAAACATAGCTTTACCATACAATGTAGAAATCACACTCCTTGGGATTTCTCCAAAGGAGTTAAAAATTTATGCACACACACACACACACACACACACACACACACACAAACAGAACAAATATGTTTAGCAGGTTTATTAATGATTACCAAAGCATGAAAGCAGCTATCATGTCCTTCAGAAGGTGAATAGATAAACAGTGATATCAGAAAATGGAATATTATTCAGCACTAAAGAGAAATGAGCTATTAAGCCTAAGGGGGGAAACTTAAAAGGTCATTACTAAGTGAAAGGAGTCAATCTTAAAGACTAAATCCTGCATGATTACAGCTATATCGTATCTTGAAAAAGGCAAAACTATGGAGAAAATAAAGAATAGTGTTTAACTAGGGTTGGGATAGGAAAGAATAAATAGAAAGCACAGAGAATTTCTGCGGCAGCAAATATACTTTATATTGTACTGTCTTGTTGAATACATGCCATCATGCATTTGTTCATAGAATGTGCAATATCCAGGGTAAATCCTAATGTAAACTATGGCTTTGGGTGATAATGCTATGTCAGTATAGGTTCATTGATGTGGCAAATGTCTAGTGAGGGATGATGATAATGGTGGAGGAGCATGTTTGGAGACAGGGATATACGTGAAACCTCTGTATCTTTCTCTCAATGTTGCCATGAAACTAAACTCCTCAAGAACTTAGGCTTTTAATAAAAAGGAAGAAACAAAGATACTTAATACCTCATGAAAGAATACAATAAAATGTAATAGATATTCCAGCACATCAGGAAGTAGAAATGCATCCAGTTATAACATGGAAAAGAAGAAAAAAAGAATAGAGAAAGAAGGATACTAGATTGGAGGGAAGTTTCCTACCTTCTTCAGAGTTGAAACAGCTTACCATGTAGAAAGTGTAACACACAGACAGGTTATATGAGAGTATGTATTTGTGGTGGTGATGTGGGTATGATAGGACAAGGAAAAAAATATGGAGGAAATGTAATTCCCAGACAAATGGGGGAAGAGTCAGAATATCAAAGTAAATATTTAACCATCACTGAACCTTCATTGAGGCTCAGGAGTAGAATGGCCAGAAGGAGCACAGTAAGGGATAAGCCCCACAAAGTCCCTTTGGTTTACACCTACATGCAAGACCCAGGTGACTCCAAAAATTCTAAGTACCTCTTACCATCCAGATGGTTGAGATTGAACCTTGCAAGCCCGCCAAGCAGCTTCTATAATGAGGTAAAGTGTCTCCAGTGTGAAAACTGTGGATGGACATCAAAAACCAGAGCTAAGATGAAGGACATGGCTGATAAAGAGGGGAAATGCATGCTAGCAAGAATAAAAGTAGGTTAAATGAAGAAATACCACATGACTCAGTAGATCTACTCATAGGAACAGGACCAAAGAATTGGAAACATACTTACCTGACATGGAGATACCATGATCTCAGAGATGGTTTTCCTAGGACAAATCCTATCCATTGCACTATGGATGTGCTGAACTGTGTGATTTCCCCAAATGTCCAAAACTCTGTTGTGTAATATGTGATAGTGGGGGATCTGCATTTGCATTCTCCCAAAATGTGTGGGGGAGTGTTGAATAGAAGTATTCAAATAGGAACTTACACATGATTATTTATAGCAGATTTCATCGAGACACCCAAAGGGTACAAGCAAGCCAAATTTTCATCAAGAGATGAATGGATGAACAAAATGTGATATTTTCATGCAATGAAATATTATTTAGCCATAATAAGAATGATGCACTGACATGTGCTACCATATGGATTGTTTCAGTCAGTTTTTTCATTGCTGTGACTAAAAGACTTGACCATAACAATTTTAGAGGAGGAAACATTTATTGGCGGGCTCACAGTTTCAGAGGTCTTAGTCTATAGAAGGCTGGCGCTAGTTCTCGGGACTCCAGGTGAGGCAGAACATCATGGCAGAACAGTGTGGCAGAGGGAACCCATTCACATGCTGATCAAGAAGTGGAGAGAGAGTTTCTAGTCTCCAGATACAAAATATATTCCCCAAAGCCATGCCCCAATTCCCACCTCCTCTAGCCATACCCTTCCACTTCAGTTACCACTCCCTATCAGGGGATTAATTCACTGATTGGGTTAAGACTCTTACAACCCAATCATTTCTCCTCTGAAACTTCATGCATTGACTCACACATGAGTTTTGGGGGCACACCTCACATCTGAACCATGACATGGATGAACCTTGAAAACATTATACTGAGTGAAAAAAGCCAGATACAAAATGTCAATATTGTAAGGTTCCATTTATATGAAATATTCACCAAAG
Source organism: Glaucomys volans (assembly GCA_020662805.1). Lineage (NCBI taxonomy): Eukaryota > Metazoa > Chordata > Mammalia > Rodentia > Sciuridae > Glaucomys > Glaucomys volans. Next base: position 232,786 of record JAJEJO010005078.1, on the reverse strand, counting down.
CATGTTTGGAGACAGGGATATACATGAAACCTCTGTATCTTTCTCTC
>JAJEJO010005078.1:219308-232729 GCA_020662805.1 Glaucomys volans | reverse complement strand
GCTCCAAAGCAATGGGGCCAAACATGGGCAGACACCACCAAAACTGTAAGCCAAAATAAACCTTTTCTTTTTATTAGTTGATTTTCTCAGGTATTTGTTACAGTATTGGAAAGCTGACTAACACATCAGCAGAGCAATTGCAACCTCCGAGTGGGATTCTCAACAAGTTTTATACATGCCAAAGAAATAGAATATGAATTTCACTAAATGAGCACTTGAGTATTGGGCAGTAGAGCTCAACAACCACAAGTGGTCAATGGAGACCTAGAATAGAGAATGAGGAACCTTGAGATCCAACTAACCCACCATCAGGAAAAAAAATAATGCTTCAAACAGGTTGCTGTCTTGGAGAGAAGGAGGAAAGAAACAGAGCTGATAGGCATTGAACTTTCAATTGCCTTAATAATTTCTTAAAGAGACTGTTCAAACCAGAAGACATGATCATTTTAACTGGAAAAGCCTAAAATGCTGTAATTGTTAAGTTTTGAAATACTCAGTGATTTTGGATTTGCTTTGGTTTTGTTTGTTTTGGTAGTTATAGAAAATAAAAGACCTCTTTCTTATATATCTGAGTATTGTATTAGTCCATTTTCTTTTGCTAATAAGAAAACACCACAGACTGAGTGCATTATAAATAAAAGAAAATTATTTTGGGTCACAGCTTTAGTAGCATAATTATCAAGCACAGAGGTGTCTACAGGTGTCTCAGAATATTGTAAAGAATAATTATTTTTTAAAATTGGAATATGTTAAATATATATGTACAGATTTTGTGTTTTTCTTAAAAATTTTACAGACTGCTATTAGGCTTGAGTTCTCACATGGCAAGGATCAGTACACTTGGGACTTGCCACAGTCCTCAGTCTTCCTTACTGTCTCCCAGTACCAGGTTTCTCTTGAATCACTTTGGACATCTTGGTTTCTATGGGCCTTCGAATTCACACCCTTGTTTTAGCTAAATGTGTGACATTATATGCAATGTAGACGATGTCACCGCTGAATCATATGGTTTGGTGCAGGAGGCAAAATCCCCCATGCTTTTTGTGTCTGGATAAAACTACACTCATTCCTCAGATTGGAAGGGCTAGGATCATAGCAAGTGCACCACCACTCTTGGCACAGATTCTTTCACTAACCAAGAGAACATGTGTAAATCAGATTGTAGAGTGCAAAGGAGAATGCACATATAGGATATTATTATAGTGTTGTTAACAAGCATTCTGGACTTAACCAGTGTTTCTAGAAGGCTGTTGATGACCATGGTAATTCTGGGACAAAAGATACAGCTGAGACCCTAGATTAGCTAAATCCAACCCTGGAAAAATTGAAAAAACATTAAGACACTCATTAAAAAACAACATTTGAAATCTCTACCTTTATAGTAGAAAGCAGGGGGCTTTCTTAGTACATAGATGATTAAAACATTATTTTGAAACAGGAATTTTTAATTTTAGTGCATAGATGTGTGTTTCTCAATAGCTGTAGATGGTTGTAGGAAAATGTTATCTTCAGTCCTTCTGGCATCCCTACTGATTTAGTTCTCTCATTCTCACAGAAATTAAAAAGGAAACAGAAAGATTAGGCAACCACTTGATGGTAACACAGTGACTCACTGCAAAGAAACTCTAAACTGCCTCTGGATTCCCACACCAGTTCCTCACTGTGTCCTAATTTTTTCCTGGGTACCAAGACCTAGTTAAATAAGCTTTTCATTTTTCATTTTATAGGAATTGATTAAATAATGGCTCAAGATTGTCATTGAACTTTTATTATTTTAATTGCATAGTTGTCAATACTTTTGTAGAGATTCATTAAAGATTGTTCTTGACGCAATGTAAGAATTGATTTTCTTTCAGACAACTAATCACTCAGTTTTGAGTGTGGAATTCTTTTAGAACTGACTTTGATTTCTTAATAGGATTATAGTTAATCTCTTGATGAATGGTAATACAGAATCCTTTATTCTTGGCTTTATGTTTTTTAATGGCTCATTTTGTTACACTCTGTTATTATATGTTTTCCTTGCTCTGTCAATAAATACAAATATTCCACAGTCTAAAGATCTCTTTTACTGGCCTGCTCTCTCCAAGAGATGTATTAGGAGAAATAAAATGAAAGAAAAAAAGAAGCTATTTGATGTAAAAATAAATTCACCCCGGAAGATAAAAAGAGATGGTTTGCAAGATTTACTTGAAAAACCTACTTTCCTGGACATTTTTGCCTAAGGATAGGCTATACAGTCATTTATCATCTCAGTGTCCTGCAGATTATTTACAAATTTCTGGTAAGAAACAGAAATGAGACAGTGGGAAACAGTAATTGAGACAATGATAAAAACTGAATTTGGGGCTGTGGCTTGTCTTTGTTTCAGTCGAGACACAGCTGAGGTTTTCTTCTAAGTGAATTGGAAAATAACGGAAAAGGAATTATCGCCACAAAAGTAAATACAACGATGGCTGAATATGTATATTAAATTATTTTCCAAGGAGCTTTTGTGCGTAAGCCTGTCTGATAGTGCACTTCAATACATTTACATCTTGGAATTTTAAAGGGCCTGTCTATCAGTAGGCTTTCTGAATGGGTTTTCAATTGCACAAATGGTCTCTATCACATGAAAAGCAATACTGTTTTTTGAAAGGCAATGTACTTATTGTGCTACCCACATGGGACTATCAGTGCCTATTGGCTACCAACAATTACCTTTGAAATGAAAAATATTGTTTGTATCAAAGAACTGTTTGAGTCTAAAGAAAAAGCTTTGCAGCCTGCCAATCATCCTCATATCCTGAGGATTATATTGTTGGGAGTTTTATACAATTTACATGCAGAACCTGAAAATGACTCCAGTGAGTTATATAGCCCCATGGGGTGTTTTCACTCTGGTTAGGTTGCATTTCCTGACACTGCTGACATCAGATTCTTTTTGTGGAGGTAGGAACTAATACTCTCCTATTTTTAGATATCTAAAGTCTGTCCAGCAATTGTTATCATCAGTGATTACTTGGAATGCCTCTTTCTTCCTGATTTCAGAAAATCACCTTTATCAGTTCAGCAGGGGATTAAGGAAAACAGTTATTATAAACATCTCCCCAGATCATTGCTTTGGAAAAACAGCAAATAGACAAGTGAGAGTCACCTAGATTACCAGAGTAAGTTACTAGTGCTATTAAATTTCCAGTAACTAAAACAAGTGCAAGGATCTTTGTAAATCAGTATTTTAGAATTTTTTTTTTAACCGAGCTTCCTTGAAAAATCTGATCATTCATTTTTAAAACATGGAGTTGAGCCAGGCTGTCATTCTAAAATGTATTCCTTGTTCAAAAATTGCATCTATAATTTCTTTCTAGTGCACAGATGCCATGGCAGCAAACTACTCTGGAGACATAAGACATGCCAATGTCATTAAACAATCCATACGTCTGCCTAATGCATGAGAGTACTATTGTAAAGCTTGATATAAACAGATATATTATTTGATAAATATATAATGGGATATTTAGTGTAGCTTTAAATGTTACCAGACACTCATGGGGTCTCCAAGGCATATTTCCAAAGGAACTCTTGTCTTAGCCTTGTCTGAAATTAATTCTGATTATTAGCAGAAAGAGACCTTTTATTTTAATCAAAAACATGCGGGCTTTCTATTTCAAAAACTAAAAAGCAAAAAGAAGTAAAGGAAAAAAGGATTAGGGTGATGTGGAGAATATTATTGCTCTTATTTCTAAAGTAAAACACATGGAGATTATAAATGTTCAACAGCAGAAGGAATCACACCATGAGTGATACTTCTGTAGATAGCTGAGTGTTTATTGGGGGGAATATATTTTTTATTTATATTTTTTCCAGATCCATGAGTGCCTATAGATTAGTTCCATATAGCATAATATGGAGTGTAGATATAGTAACTAGCAACTTGACATTTTATTTTATTATTATTATATCATATTCCCAAATTTCCAAGAGACCACAGTATGACCACAAAAAAATCCCCCCAAATCTTGACTCTTTAGGAGCCTGCCTTTAATTTCGTATGTCCCAAACCACAAACATCAGCTAGGTCATATCCGTGACTGCTTCCTCATTCACCCATTGAATGTGCAGGCTTTTGCCATGTACTATGACTAATAGAAATATTGAGGAGTATTAAAATAGGAAAATTCCATCTTCATTCAAATTTTCTGTGCAAAAGTGAGAGACATGTATAGTTGAGAGTCATATTAAGCGGTGAATCTGTGAGTTCTTGATTAGAGAGGAAATAAAGTAATGAAAGTGGGGTTTTTTGGCAGAAGGCAAATGTGAATGTTGCAGACCTGGGTGGTAAATACAGAAAGACCAGGTGGTAGCTGGGAGGTCAAGTGCAGATCAGGGTCTAAAGCAGTCAGCCAGGAGAGTAGACATCAGCAAGAAGACCGACTCTGGATCAGCATGCACACAACAGGAGTCTGTTTAACTCTGTGCTCTTGTTTGATTCCTTTTCTTTGTTTATCTACTTATGACATTCCTGATTGCTAAAAGGACAAAATAATTTTGGAGTGGAGGTGAATAAAAAGACAAGAAACATGGAAATTCTGCTTACAAGGTAATGAATAGGCAGAAGATTCCACATCTGGTCAGGGAATTGCAACCAGGTGGATGACAACAGGGGAAGGAATAGAGATGGACTAGAAAAATCTGGGGGTCAAACTTGGCATTTAGAGACGCAACAAGAAGGCTGGATCCACACGTTGAGAAAGAAGACTGGATTGCAAGAACGTGACAACTCTCAGCCCCTGTCTCTTCTTGGCAAGAAAGAAGTCTGAGGCAGAAGCACTCATTTCCTTGGCCCAATCCAGAGTATTTGATGTGCTTCCTGTTATGTCATAGATCCTGGTTCACGGGGAGACAGATGGGTGCATCTGCATAAAGTGAGGAGGAAGAGGATTGTGAATTGGAATATTCTTAAAAAGAAGATTTATGGGATCAGGAGGAGTTGAAAGGCAAGGATTCAGACACAAATTAAGGAGAGGACAAACCAAGGGGTGAACAAGGAGAACTGGGATAGAAATGAAGGGAAATCCAAATGAGAATGTGATATTCTCACTGAAGTACGACTCCATGCATCTGGTAAAGGTCAAGAAACAGGATCTCATTTTGCTGACTTTCAGCATCTTTGACTTTTATTCTCACTAGAGTTGTCCTAGAAATGATTGTGCTGTTTTCCTCTCTTCATCCACTTTCTTCTCTCATCCTGTGGTTCCTGAGGACTTTCTGGATCAATTTCAGTGTTGCCAGTATTTTAATATCAGAATACATAAGTAGGTTGCAGTGTCTGTATGTCATCTGCTGGGATTATATTACAAATTGGAGTCTTCAGGATGCTAAACATGCACCAATGTCTTGCACTTCTTCCCAGGGGATGGCAATGAAAAGAAAAGGACAAATTAATACAGCTCTTTTTTCATTGGCAGGAAGTAGGCAATTCATAGAAATGTAGAAAGAGAAACTACCTTCCTGCCAATGGTGCTTCTTCACCATGGCACATGGTCTCAAGAAATATAATTCCTTTTCATACTTTTCTCTATGAATATCATAATGGCAGCCAAGCCAGAAATCTTGGAGGACAATTAAAAGAAATATAAACTTTACTGTGTTTGGAGTCACCTCCAAAATTTAAATTGAAGGTATGTACTAGTTCCCCCACCCCTGACTCTTACAGCAAATACCTACTTCCCCCATGGAGAACACAGTATGTTTCAAAAGGAATAAAACTAAATAGCTAATTAGAATTTAATATAAGTGCTATGAAAGGTCCAGTCATGGGTGTTACAGAGAATGGGGTATATATTTATAATAAAGTAAAGTTTCCCCCAAAAATGGTTAAGGGTAGCGGACGGTAATTTGAAAAAATTTGTATGTTGGGAAACAGAAAAGCACAGAAGACTGTTAAAGGGAGAATAAATATCATATATGATATATGAAAGTAAATGTGCTCAAAGAACTTAAAGACGTTTAGCCAGGATGAGGTAATTGACTGTGATCATTAGGGGAACCGGCAAGAGGTGAGATTAAAGAGCTAAGTGAGCTTGGACAAGGAATGTGAGGATGGTTCAATCCCAGAAAGCATACAGATGAAATACATAAGAATTCAGAACAAAAGAGAAACTCCAGTATGTTCATTTCAAAGGATGTAAGAAAGAACATTAAAGTTAACACTTACTTGTGAAAATTTCTTGGCACACTGGGATCAAAAGAACACTTTTCTTCCTATGGATATTTCCCCAAAAGCCTAAAGAAATATTCCATTGATAACATAGGAAGCATTTACTAGAAATTCAGAAAGAATATGCTTCTCTCACCACTTTTCTTTCACATTACAATGGCAATTGTAACCAAGAAATTCTTTAAAAATGGGGAAAAATAAGATATAATAATTGAAAAAATAGTAGGGGCTGTACTTTGCTTAGAATATTTCCTTTCAAGCTAATAAAAAATGATTAAATTGTGAAGGGTTAACCCAACTTTTACATCAGCTGAAATATTGGTTAAAGTAAATATTTCAACTCACCAAACACTCTAGTTGGAAATATAACATAAAGGTAGCAATAGCTTTGTGTCAGTGAATTACTGACCAAAGTAAATGGTCCATGATTGTCTTTCCCCAGTATCTTTTATTATCCAATCTGTCTTCAGTTTCTTTGCCAGTTGCCTTTCAATAGTTACTTGATGTGTGTGTGTGCAAACTGTAAATGACTGTGAGAACATGCCCTGTAAGGATCATTGCAAAATTTATTTTAATAGTGTACCCCGTATCCAGTGGTTAAAAGTTATGATGACCATGAGATTTTATTATAATAGAGTCTTTTATGTGCTGCACAAAAAATTTGTAACAATGTTCTCATATGAAAACAAAACCCCAAACAATGGTTTTGTTTATTAACCACTGTTGAATATGCAAATACCACACAATATATTTCTTCAGGCATCACTGGCTCTTTGACCTCTAATAGTGTTCTTTACCGTGTTAGCTCTGTTTGCTGGTGTCCATCATCATTTGGCTCAGCTTCACAGGAAATGTAAATCTTAATGTCACATGTACTCCACATTTATATAAGTGATGTTAGACTTACAAAAATTACATGTAGCATTATATGAAATCCATGGGTTTGTGTATTTCATCTCCTTGCTATATGATTTAGAAAATCTGTAATCTCAGAAGGATTTACTTCACTTCCTTAAACCTTAGTTTATCAGTACAATGTGCATGATAACAGCAAGTTTATATGGCAAGTAATATGGCAAGGATTAAGTGATCGAAGCACAGTGAAGTGCACAGAGACTGCTACTTGAGGCTGAGGAAATATTGGTCTCTTACCATTATTTTTTGATCAATAATATCAATTTATATGCCATAGCACCCAACTCTTAACATGTTTTCCAACCTCTAAACTATGCAATGACTTAAAGCATAATACTACAAAGCAAGGTTGTCAACAGGAAGGAAAGTTCCTCATCATTTTCAAAGTTAGGAACTATATTAGTCAACTTTCTTCTGCTACAACAAAATGCTGAAGGCTAGGTACTTTACAGATAAAAGAGGCTTATTTACCTCACAGTTTTAGAGACCAAAAGTCTAAGATTGGGCTGTTCCACCTGCTTTGTTTCTGTGAGGGCTTGCCAGCCCTCATGGCATTATGGTGGGAGTGCATGCAAGAGGGAGAGAGTAGCCATGTGATGAGACAGGAAGTGAGGGAGTTCAGGGGCCAGCCATCCTCTTTTTAAAACAATTCAGTCTTGTAGGAACTAACCAGGTCCAGTGAGAACTACATTAATTCCTTCCAAGGATGCCTCCCCAATGGCCTAACCATCTTGCACTGGGCCCCATTTCTTAAAGTTTCCACCACTTGAATACGGCCACTCTGGGGGCCAAGTTTCCACCACATGACTCCAAACCATAGCAGGGATCATGCCTTTTCTGCTGATTCCTGTGTCCTCATGGCAGTGTACAGTGCCTGTTATCCAGTGGAACCTCAATAGAAATTAATTGAATTAATGAATCAACTATAAGGGATTTTGACTATCGTCTAGTACCACCACCTTATTTTTTTTATTGAGATAAAAGTCACATAATGTAAACTTCACCATTTTAACCGTTTTGGAGTGTACCACACTGTAGCTTTCAGTACATTCACAACATGGTACCACCATCTAATCCTAGAGCATTTTCATCACCTCTCCCCTCAGAAAATTCTCACATTCACTGAACAATTCCCCACTTCTCCTCATCCCAACTCCTGGGAATCACCAGTCTGTTTTCTTTCCCTGTCCGTCTTCCTTATGATGTACAGCCTAGGTTAGGGACATGGCACGAGTTCCCAGGTCACACGGACAGTGATTGGACCTCAGAGCTGAGTAGCCACTTGAGTGTGAGCTCCTTTCTAGAGCATCATTGTGCATCGCTTCAGGTGTAGATCACCCGAGCACTTCTTCTCTAAGAAGATAGGTCACTATCCCTTGTTTTTTAAGGATGTGCAAGGCAAAGCTACTCATCCTGATTCCATTTTGTGTGAGTGACTGAAGAAAGATTCTCCATTTTCCTGAATGTGCTCAGGAGAAGCTCACACTGGTAGAGCTCTGATATTGCCCCAGCACTCCTTCTAGCTGTTTTGCAAACATCAGCTTATCTCATCCCCACTGCAACTATGAGATAGGACCTAATATGTCATGTCGCAGATGAATAAATTGGGGTACAAAGAATTTAAGTGACTCACACATGGTCACACAGCTAAAAACTAATCATTCAATCATGTTAAAAGGATTTCATTTTACAAATAAGAAGGATTAGAAGTAACATACATCTGTGTGTAAATCCACAGATATTCAGTGTTCTACATCATAGGATTTCTTATAAAAATCGTTAATAATAAATTTCTTTTGCCTAATGGATTAAGAGTTTTAATTAATTATAAATTTTTGAAAAGAGAATGTAATAATAGTCCTCAAACATTTGAACAAAGAAAAATTAAAACCAACTTATTTAGTTATACTTGACATGCAGCAAGTAAACCCACCATAAGAGAACAGCTCAATGAGTTATGAGTTGCCATTTTTGCAAGGTTAAGAACCATCCTCTGACCTGGGTGTGTCCCCTCCCCTCACCCAGGCAACTAGTGATCTGCTCTCCTTACTTTAGATTAGACTTATCTTTTCTGGAATTGCATATATGGAACCAGACACTATGTACCCTTTGAGCCTGCTTTTCCACACTCAGTGTAATGATTTTTAGATCCATCCATCTTCTACATACATGATATCAGTAGTCCGCTTGCTTTTATTGTTGAGTAGCATTCCATTTTATGGAAACATGTTCATCAAAACATTTGTATTTTGTTTTATTTCAATGGAGCATCTCCCATTTTGAAAATCATGGACAAGGATCCCTACTAATGGCAGACTTTTAGATACTTACAGACTTTGGAGAAGTAGAAACCAGAATGTGCTGTAGAATTGCCTAGTCAGCCATTCTTTTGGTCACATGGCAGCTGTGACATAGAAAGGGGAAAGAAACAGCTGTGGAGCAACTTCTTCCTGTCATGTATTTGTTGTGCACCTAATACACATCATCCAGTCTCAGAATGAGCAGGAATCATCTTGAAGACCACAGACAGAGGTGTTTGAGGGAAATTGGGTGACGGGGAGTGTACACATGTGTGTGTGCTGTGTTAAACATAACAAGGAAGTAAAAGAAATCCTAACCTCTTTGGATGAATTGAGCAGGCTTTTATGGCAGAATGTTAATCTAGCTTCAGTCTATGGATTGATGGCAAGTGCTTTGTTAAATGTAATTAATAAATATGAAGGATTAGATGCTGAGTCTGATATCTGTTGACCTTGTAATTCTACACAACTTACAGGCAATAAACTGTCCCTGTATGTTGTACTGAATCTGTGTCTTGTTTTTACAATTATCTTTGTAACCAGTCTCACTCAGTTACCATTCCAGAGAGCTCTTCTTCCCTATTACAGCACTAATAAATTAGGGGTTCCATAAGTGCCTTTGTTCAGATTCATTTTCTTCTTTCAGTTAATGAACAGCCATCTGCAGCTGCTTCTCGATCTTAATCCATCTGCGTAGTGATGCCATTGTTATATACAGCATTCTATAAATATTGCTATGTTGACAAGCTGACTGCAGATGGGGGGGTATTTTTATTATTATTATCCCTGATTAAGAGAGAGGCCAGATTGACAACACAAGGTCTCTGAGGTCCCTTCTCTTCTGTAAATTGTCTGTTCACATAATTATATTTCTAGTAACAATATTACGGTATGCATTACAATCATCATTGTAGTTGTTTGCTATTTGCTGAGTGCCACTTCTGTATTCTGCATTGAATAAGACACAGCATGAGCAAAGGCAGAGTTCAGACATGAAAATATTACATATTATTATTGTAGATGGAAATCTTATCAGCCTGATAGAACTGAGCTGTTATAGGACATATAGTGTCTTGTGCCACGTTTACATGCCATGGATTGTACGAAGGATTTTACCAGCACTGTCAACCCCCTACTTACTTTGTGAGATTTGTCTGCATTTCCTAAGGTAAAGCAATAAGCTAGAAGAGAAATATCTTTATTTAAATTCAGAATATGAATATGTTTTTCATGAGACATATTGAGAAATGACAAGTTCACAATTAGAGAGAGCTTTAGACTTAGGTTAATAGACAGGCTATTTCTACCCCAAAAAGCTAGTGAAAAAACTATGGTCTAGTTTGCTTGGTGGAAAAATCCATTCCCTAGGTGCCTAATATGTGCACATCAACAACATGAGTGATGGGAATACAGTTATGAGCAAGATGGACAGAGTTCATGTCTGTGAGGAGGTTGTGTTCTAGTGGAGCAAGACAGGTATTGGACAAGTGGGCACAACTGTGACTAAGCTAAAGTACAGGATGCTGAGGAGCAGGCAATGCAAAGACCAAGGGGAGAAGGGCATCTAAGCAGTCGTTCTGAAGTATATTGGAGGGTGGTCCCCAGAAGATAAGTCCATGTCCCAATTGCTAGAACCTGTGAATGTTTCCTTATTTGGGAAAAGGCTCTTTTCAGTGTAATTAAAAATCTTGAGATAGGAAAACATTATGGATTACTAAGTGAGCTCTAAATCAAATGGCAAGTGTACTTATATGAAAAAGATAGGAACATTTGAGACAGACAAAAGAGAAGAGACACATAGAGCAAAAGAGTCAGTGCAACCAGGAAGGCAGAGATTGGAGTGATGTGACCACAAGTCAAGGGATGCTGACAGCCACCAGAAAATGGAAGAGATATAAAATTGATTCTCTTTTACTAGAACTTCCAGAAGGAGTATGGCCTTGCTGACACCTTAATTTTGGACTTCCATCCTCCAGAAGCCTGAGAGAATACCTTTCTTCTATTTTAATTCATCCAGTGTGGTATTTTGTTATAGCAGCTATAGAGCAGTAATGATTTATTTCTCCTTCAATTGCCAGAAGGCATTTCTGAGGGGAAAAGTCAAAATATGCAACCTTTATAATTTTTAATCTCCTTTAAACATGATAACTGGGCCTCGAAGAAAACAGATGAGTGATATTATGAAAGTCAAAATCTTGACAATCTTCTCAGAAGGACATTTTTGATTTAGTATTGCATATGGTGAACAAACCTACATTCCAAGAATTTATAGGTCATGGATCCCCAGTAAATGTAAAATTCTGTGGGCATATAAAATGGAGACAGGAAATCATAGGAAAGAGGGAAGGTCCTGGAAGACACATGAGACATGTCTGACCTCTCTGATTTGTCTGTGTCTTTTGATTGCTTGCATTCTAGAAATTATCAGTAATCTTAATGCTGGGTAAAATCTCAGAATTGCATGAGACTGATTTGACAATCTATAACCTAGCAAGTTAGACAAGGGCATCATGAAAATCTTCTCTGAAAAAGTTCTGTGCAAGCTGAAATCTAGAGAAAGTATAATTATTAGTTTGCATGGCAAGCAGATTTCTAAGATGATCCCTCTAAGATTTTCTGCCCCCCACAGCTGTGTGCACCCTATATAAAACCCAACCCTCATTTGAGTATGGGCAAGACCCGGGGATATGATGGGAGAACCCCTTTTGGATAGATTATGTTATGTGACAAGGGTGATGGGGTTGCCATCACCATGATTATGCTATATTATGTAAAATTCCATCCTAGTACACCAAACAAAGATTCTCCTTCTGACCTTGAAAAAACTAAGCTGCTAAATATTTAGGAATCAATCTAACAAAAGAGGTGAAAGACCTCTACAATGAAAACTAGAGAACACTAAAGAAAGAAATTAAAGAAAATCTTAGAAGATGGAAAGATCTCACATGTTCTTGAATAGGCAGAATTAATACTGTCAAAATGGCCATCTACCAAAGGTGCTATACAAATTCAATGCAATTCCAATTAAAATTCCAATGACATTCCATGAACTTCATCTGGAAGAATAAGAGAACTCGAATAGCCAAAACAATCCTGAGCAGAAAGAGTGAAGCAGGAGGTATCACAATACCAGACCTTCAGCTGTACTACAGAGCAAAAACGGTAACAAAAACAGCATGGCTCTGGCACTAAAATAGACAGACCAATGGTACAGAATAGAAGACACAGAGACAAACCCACATAAATACAGTTACCTCATACTAGACAAAGGAGTCAAAAACATACAATGGAGAAAGGATAGCCTGTTCAATAAATGGTACTGGGAAAAGTGGAAATCCATATGTAATAAAATGAAATTAAACTTCTATCTCTCATCCTGCACAAAACTCAACTCAAAGTGGATCAAGAATTTAGTAATTAGACCAGAGACCCTGCACCGAACAAAAGACAAAGTAGGCCTGAATCTTCATCATGTTGGCTTAGGATCAGACTTCCTTGACAAGACTACAAAGCACAAGAAATCAAAGCAATGATCAATAAATGGGATGGATTGAAACTAAAAAGCTTTTTCTGAGCAAAAGATACAATCAATAATGTGAAAAGAGAGCCTACAAAGTGAGAAAAAATCTTTTCCACACACACTTCAGATAGAGCACTGATCTCCAAAATTTATAAAGAATTTACAAAACTTTATACCAAAAATACAAAGAATCCAATCAATAAATGGTCCAAGGAACTGGACAGACACTTCACAGAAGAAGATGTACAGGTGATTAATAAATATATGAAAAACCGGGCGTGGTGGTGCACGCCTGTAATCCAAGCGACTCGGGAGGCTGAGCCAGGAGGATCACGAGTTCAAAGCCAGCCTCAGCAACTTAGCAAGGCCCAAAGCAACTCAGTGAGACTCTGTCTCTAAATAAAATACAAAATAGGGCTGGGTATATAGTTCAGTGGCCGAGTGCCCCTGAGTTCAATCCCCTGGTCCAAAAATAAATAAATAAATA
>JAJEJO010005078.1:156104-207541 GCA_020662805.1 Glaucomys volans | reverse complement strand
ATGAAGATGTTACTGGGATTTTAATAGGAATTGCATTAAACTATATCTATATAACACTTTTAGTAGTATGACCATGTTGACAATATTAATTCTGCCTATCCAAGAGCATGGGAGATCTTTCTAAGTTCTTCTTCAATTTCTTTCTGTAGTGTTCTGTAGTTCTCATTGAAGAGAGAACTTTTTTTGTTAAACTGATTTTCAATAGTATGCATTTTGTTGCATTGTCTGAGGTTCTCTCTTCCAAGTGGTCTAGTCTATTGGTGATACTGTCCATTGAGTTTTTAATTTGTTTTATTGTTTCCTACATTTTGAGGATTTCTGCTTGATTCCTTTTATAATCTCTGTCCCTTTGGGGAAGTCATCTTTCACTTCCTGTATTTTCTCTCTGACATCATCCTTTATTTGAAGATCGGTCTATGTACCTTCTAAACTCCTTCTCTGAAATTTCTTCTACTGTGTAGTCTATACATTCTATTGTTGGAACATCTTGGTTTGTTTGAGGTGCTTTGTTCCCTAGTTATTTCATGATGTTTGTGTGCCTTCCCATCTAACGGTATGGATCTGAAGCAGTACAGTTTCTATCCTATAGCCTTACAGTGTCCCTGATGGCTTCCAGTATCTCATCATTAAGGGGGAGACCAATATTAACAGCACCCAATGCAAACAATATACAACCTTAAACCAAAAATTCCTGTTAAGGTGTCTACAGATTTGTCACAACAAACAGAAATGATGTGTTCAATTATTGTCTACAATATAAACAGTAAGTTTGCTCAAATATTTTACCATTTCAAATGATGGACAAAGAGGGAACAGAAGTAGTGTAGGATGAGATGTTTTTGAGGGAAAAGGAGAGAAGATAAAGTTAAATATTTGTAGTAAGACTGAAGGAGGAATTAATAGAGTTTGACTGTTAGCATGAGAGAAGTGAGAAAGAGAATCTAGGGAGACAAATAAGTGAAAGTAAAAATATATACAGATTTTTTTAAAAAGTGAAAATATAACACATAGCAAAACTGTAATATACTATTCAGACATCCCATTCCTCAATAAATTGATGCATGAAAAATATTTGGATTCAACGATGGTAGGTATTTGGGAGAGAGAGGGCAGAAAAAAAGGAATGTCTCAATGGAAAATTGAAAGATTGCTTCCGTTGACTTTAAACAATTTTCCCAGTTTCCCTTCTCTACAAATAGATGGAGTTGTCTGAAGTTTGATGGTAGCTCCAGTCTGGTCGGTGCCGGACTGGTTGTCTAGGAGAGCCTATAGCAATATGCCTTCACACCTATTCCAGTTTTTCCACCTGTTGTAGCTGGCCCCTTCCATCCCTCTATACTTCAGGACTCACTGAGCTGGAGATAGCCCGGTTTTCTCCAGTTTCTCTAACCTGTGTTTTGCTCCTAGGAACTGCCCCCAGTCTCTGGTTTTCCATAGGCTTACCAGGCCCAGACTGGCTCATGCAGACCCAGCTGCTACCATCTGATGGACTTGGGCTTCAGATTCTCAAGACTCTGCCTTGCTGCAGTCTCAAGATCTCAATGCCATTTCAACTTGTAGAAGACCACCAGGGATGTGCTCACACAAAGTTCAACTCTGCAAAGAAGCAGCCAGATGGCAGCCACTAGCACACACAGCAATGGCAGCCACTAGCACACACAGCAGGAAGACCTCAGGTGCAACCAGACCTGCAGGTACCCCAACAACTTGTCTCCAGGCCCTAGTTGGTGTCCTAGACTGAGGCACCATGCCCTGAGACGGGGATAAACCTGCAGGTTCCTGGGTCCCGGGTTCCCAGGCCCTGCTCTGTGACCCAAGATGGTGGTGCAAGATGGTGGTGGCTGCATGTAATCAAACCTGCAGTCACCCTGACAATGGACTTTCAGGCAGTGATGGGCAGTGGGTGATCTGCAGGCAGTCAGTGGGTGGACTTTGGGCAGTGAGTGATGGGCAGGCAAAAGTTGGGCAAACAGGAAAGTAGTAAGTGGTCAGTGGTGTTCAACAAATGATCTGCACACAAAAGGTGGGTGATATGCTGGCAAATGGTGGGCAATCTCGGTGGACAAATGGGGGAACAAACGGGAGGGAATCTGTGGGTAGCCATGGCTGCCTCTTCAAGAAAGTATTTCCTCTGCTTGAGTTCTGAGTCATGGAGCAACAAGGAATGAATGTAGCCTCTTTCTAGTCCTCCATCTTGATCCCCTCAAGATATCTTTAAATTTAATAATATTACAACACCCAAACAAGGAAATTGACATTGATACAAAGTGTGTGCAAAATGCTGTTGTTTTATCACATGTATAGACTGCACAACCCTCACAATCATCAAGATATAGACTTATTCCCTTGTCACAGAGATCTCCTTCATACTACCCCTTTGTAGTCACTACTGTTCTCCACTCCCCCACCATCTCTAAGCCTCAGCAACCAGGAATCTGTTGCCATCTCTATAATTTTATCATTTCAAAAATGTTATATAAACAGAATCATGCAGTATGGGGTCTTTTGTGATAGGTTCTTTTCATTGAGTATAATGCCCTTGAGATCCAGCCAGGTCATCACATGTATTAACAGTCCATTCTTTTTTATTGCTAAGTAGTGTTCCATGTTATGGATGTACCACAGTTTGTTTAATTACTCACCTAATTTAAGAATGTCATCATTTCCGGTTTGTGGTGTTACAATAAAGCATCTACAAACACTTGTATACAGGTTTTTTTTGTTTGTTTTGTTTTTGTTTTCGTGGTGCTGGGGATTGAACCCAGGCCTTGTGCTTGCAAGGCAAGCACAGTACCAACTGAGTTATATCCCCAGCCCTGTATACAGGTTTTTGTGGACATGAGTTTTTGTTTGTGTAACACAGATATCCAGAAGATTGCAGGATTGTATGGTATGTATTTATTTACTTTTGTAAGGAACTGACAAATCATTAACCAGAGGGACTATATGATCTGACATACTTATCCATGTAGGAGAGATGCTGTGCTTCTGTCCCATCAGAAGTATTTGGTATCTTTTTAAAAATTTAGTGTAGCTGTCAAATGGGTATACGTGATATCTGATGATGGATTTAATTTGCATTTCCTAATAGCTGGTGATGCTGACTACCTCCTCATGTGCTTTGTTGCCATGCCATCTATGTCTTTTTTGGTGAAATATCTCTTCATATCTTTTTGTTCATTTTCTAATTGAATTGCTTGTTTGTTTTTCACTATTGAGTTTTGATAGTGCTTTGCTTATTCTAGATACGAGTCCTTGGTCAGGTATGGATTTACCTCCAAGTCTGCAGATGGCCCTTTTATCTATCTGATAGGATTTTTCAGTAAACCAAAGTTTTAATTAGTCAATTAATACATACACACACACACACACACACACACATATATATATATACATGACACAAATGTATATACTTCATATATATAATTTGAATACATGCATATGTGTTTATTATTTATATATGTTAATTTGTTTATTATTTAAATATGCTATTTATATATGATATAAATTTTTACCTGTAAACCATAGAGATAGCAACTTGGAAGTCTTTCACAAAGACACTGTCATCTGGATCAGAAATTCTGCTCATGTAAAATTGTGTCATGGCAATAGCATATAAGACAGCAAATGTCAGTGCTTACCCTCTACCAAGCACTTTAGAATAACAGTCATCCAGAATTTGGAGAAGTATGTGGGCGTGCTGCTACTAATCTATGTAAACTGTACATTAGGATGGCCTGGACTTTACAGGATTTTTAAAACACTTTCGTTCAGGACAGTAACTATTTCATAAGCAGCATGAGAAGGATTTCAGAGTTGGAGATTAAGAATATGCGAAGGTGGGATTCAAAAGATAAGTTATATTCTACAATTTAACACAATTCTTTAGATATCAACATGCATAAGAAATATCTATGCTACATTTCACAGTTGACTAATCTAAATACATACACGGGAATGGAAAAACTAAACTTTCAGGGACTGTTTTATAATGTGCATCTGAGAAACATTCTTAGGGTAACTCTATAGAGTGACTCGGTTTATTGTATCAGTAAAGTGAAAATGAAGGCAATTATCTGGCTTTTCTAATTGTCTGGATTTTATTTATTTTTCTTCATGGATTTAAATCTCATTAGGAGTATTAACCTAAAACAAGAGGATGAGTATTTTTCCTTCCAAGTCTAGGATTCAGTGTATTAATTCTAGGCTTCATCTAATAGGTGAACTGTGTATGGTAACACTATACGGTGTAGCTTCAGTTACTGTCTCCCCAGAGAAACGGGTAACTTAAGACATTGCATGTCTATCTCTTAGTCTCTACTAGTTGAGGGGAAGTCATTTTCTTTTCTTCTTTTTTTTAGTTTTTAGTAATCACAAAGAAAAATTCCAGCAATAACAAAAACCAAAACCCAAAGATTCTAAAATCAGCTTATCTCTGTAATACAGCTTCAATGTTTTATTAGAAATAGTTTCTTACAGTGAATCTAGAAGATATGTCTAAATTTTTAATTTAATAAGATGCCCTACTCACAGCTCTCTTTCCAGGAAATATTAAAAACAAACAAACCACCACCAACAACAACCAAAAACAAACAAACAAACAAACAAACAAAAAACAGTGATTATTTGAACTGTAAGGAAGAGGCAATTTTGAAACTCATGAATTATAGCATATAGAATGTTCCACAACACTATGCTGTTTCCCCTCACCCACTTACGAGCTGCCAGCTTTGGACAAAGAAATTTTTCTGGTGGGAAATGAATTTGTAGATCGTCCAAGACCACCCTTTCACTGAGGAAGAGGTCAGCAATTAGCTAAGGGGCCAGTGGGCTAACCTTAACACCAGGGGCTGACCAGCTGTGGCTTAGTGTTCATTCCGTTCTTTCAATTAAGTTCCTAACAGATTCTTGAGGAAATAAGGGGGGAAAGGGCAAACTGGCTTGGAAATCAGAACACACAATAGAGGGCAAGAAGCACAGTAACAGAAATGGATTCCAGATATGTCTTTGTAACATCGATAAAACAACGTGTCACAGAAAGGGCAGACTTAGGAATGACAAAATAATATCCTTTCAGTCCAATGATATAATTATTTATTCTGGTGAGTGGCACTGCCAGGAATATATTTTATAAATTAAATACTTATAATAAAACATTAATGTAATTTATCCCAAGAATGTCTGTTGAATTTCTCTCTCTCTTTTATGGCAGAAAAAGTAAAGTTAGTGGCAGTTTGCCATGGTTATGTGATATCCTGGCAAGAAAATGCCTCATGTTATATCACAAACATATGGTCTGGTAATGGTTTTATATTATATTCCTTTAGTGCTTTGTTCCCATTTTTAGGAGACTTCTTCTAGACAAGAGCAATATGTTTTCTTGTCAACCTATCACATCAACAGTTAACACATGTCTCCACTTTTAGAATTCACAATGGTTAAGAAAGTTAAAACTTAACCTTATGTGTCTTGTGACCTAAATTTTGATTATGTAATAAAATTGATCACTGGAGCTCATCTGAGTTGATGTTACTCTGTCTTCCTGTCAATTAAGGAATTCTCTCTTTTCGATGGTTAAGATTCCTCAAGTTACAACTGATTAAACTATGATGTGTACAAAATATGGCAACCAGGGCTGTAAGACGTCTCTAAACTCAGGGTTCCAAATTAGCCTCCCATAAGCCAAATCTGGCCCACAGATGTGTTTTGTTTGGCTGTACAGCATGTTTAAACATTTAAAAAAATTAGTTGCCAACATTAAAATTTGGGATATTTCAAACACAAATCTAGATCTTCAGATTCTTTGCAAAAGTCACCGGCAGCTCTCTCACCTGTCTGCAGACAGCAGCACCTGGTGGATGCTGGGAGGCATCATTGGAGCAGGCAGGGGAGTGTGGCATTGCTGACCAGTGATTTCCAAGCCCACTCCAGCTCCATGAATCTATAAAATGGGCTTTTCTTTTTTAAAAAAATAATTCTCTTTGGAGCTATATAGTGAGGCATCTGCTAATTGGAAATCCTGTTTGAATTTTAAAACATGTGAACATATATGTCTTTGATATCCTTTTGGACTCACTGGGATAAGGCTTGTGATTGCCAACATTGTCCTGAATCACGGTCAGACCCCAAATTAGATTTGTTTTTAAGTGTGACTCTCTAGTCATAGGGCATTTGATTTTCTTTCTAATACCACATGGCAATCAGATGCACAGTTTTTCTTTTGGGGAAAACATTGATTATTTTAAAAACCGCAACATGGGCAGAACTGTCAAGAAAAAAAGGAAGAAGAAAAGCAGAGTAGTTTTAAAAATTATTCTGACCCTCTTATATGCTAAAGAGATTAAACAAATATGTATAGGCATATGTATAAAATGCTCCTGACGTCTTTACAATTCACTGAACAAAAATAATAGTAATTGCTTTTTAAAGAAATAGTAATCTGGAAATCTTAGAGTGAAGCAGATAGACCTTTCTCCATTCCCTCCATACACCAGGGATTGGTAAACTAAAAACCTGCAGGTCAAATCCAGCCCAACTCCTCTTTTTGATAAAGTTTTATTGGAACACAACCACACTCACGTGTGTCCATATTTTTCATGTCTGCTTTTTCAATACAATGGCAGATTTGAGTATTTCCAAAACAAGACTGTGTGGCTCCCAAGCCTAAAAGATTTGCTATCTGACCCTTAACAGAAAAATTGTACCATCCTTTGATATAAACTCTCTGTCTTTTACTATTTGTATCACTTTTTCTTGTTAGTAAAATAAAAAGTTAAGTGAGGTCACTCTTTTGATGTTACCATAGAAAAAAATATCTTGCTCTCTCATTTGGGGTATAAATGGAGAGCAGTGTTTCTTTCATTTTCTGATTGTTATGTCTCTGCTTTCACCTTGCAATGACTGAGACACAAAACTCAACATCTTTCTCATTTTCATACAAAGAATTCACTCACACAGCAGCATCAGTGAGCTTTATAGACTTTACTGTAGTGTTTGGGGGATGGTGGGAGATGGAAGAGACAAGTCACATTCCCCGTAGCAAAAACCCTAAAATCCCTTTTTAAACTTTCTCCATGGCTCTTTCTGCCTGAAGGCTGTTAACAACTTAGTGAATGAAAGTCCTTTACCAATTTTGATTATCCCCAAGATAAGTGAGAGGGAGCAGAATAGGTAGGACATTTATTTGTTTGTTTATTTATTTATTTTACCAGAATTGCCTTCACTTTAGTTTTTCATTTCTTCTGGAGATGAATAGAGGACCACACCATTCTAGTTCAGAATCTGTTTGTAATCTCTGGTGAAAACGTGGCAGTCACTGATCTAGAGAACTGATGTGGTTCATTAAAGTGCTATCTCCTGGTTTCCTTAATAATGCGTTTCACACACATTCTAGAAAAGTGACAATATTACTTCTGTTGCTGAGATTTACAACTCTAACTGTTATACTAAGATTGCATTTTGGATAGTGGAAGGAGAATAGATTGTTG
The DNA here is from genome assembly GCA_020662805.1 of Glaucomys volans. Taxonomy (NCBI): domain Eukaryota; kingdom Metazoa; phylum Chordata; class Mammalia; order Rodentia; family Sciuridae; genus Glaucomys; species Glaucomys volans. The sequence goes on along the minus strand of JAJEJO010005078.1, from coordinate 200,054 downwards.
CTAAATATAACTTGTAAATACAGTAAAGTGAATGGCTTTTGCTTAAAATTTGAATATACGGAGGACTTCTGTTGCTGGCAGTGTGTCAAAGTAGATATTGTGAAAAACACTCCCATTTCAACACTTGGAAATACTGGATGAAATGCAAACCCTTCTTTAAATGCAAAGATGAGCTCACAGGTGACGGAATTCACAAGGGCCAAAAGCTAAGAGAGGAGCCCCAAGAGTTTTCCTCTTTTATCTTTGCCCTGTGCCGCGCACAGCTTTCTGCATCTCTTCCAGGGAATGTCACCTTCTCCCTACTATTAGGCAGAGTCCTTCAGCTCTGACCTAGTGTTTATCATCACATTTCCATACATATTTTCCTCAGAAAGAAAAGTGAGTTCTCCAATAAGAGTTCATCCTTCTTCAGAAGATAATTACGTGTCTTTTACCAGTGGCCATCTTGCCATTCCTTAATACCATCTCACTCAGTGGTTTCCAAGTATTTCTGTAAACAAATGCACTATTTACCACAAGAAGGAATATATTGCATGGAATTTTCTCCATTTCCTTACCTGAGTTGGAAATGGAATCATATAAATTGGTAGAGTTGGAAAGGATTTTCTGTGAAGCAAATTGGGTTTCACAGGATCCTTTCTTTCCCAGGAAAAGAGGTGGACTCTTCAAGGGCTGGTTTGGGGCTTGAGCTGGTCAACATATACACAGTGGTTCAGTAGTTATCGGTGCAAAGGGCCATTGATAATGTCATCATAGAGCTCTGTTGAGTGGAGGGCCATTCAAAGCACGGGTCAGGCAGTCTGAAGGAAAAATAAGGGATAGTGGAAAGGAAATTTTGAGAACATATCATTAATACACAACACTGTAAGTGTTAAGAGGGGCTCTATTCTAGTCCAAGTGAAGCATGAAATATCTGTAGGTGCCAATTGGGGAAACTGAAAAAAATCGAAGGGTTGTGTTAAAATATTTAAGTTTCTGAGATTGAACTTAGTTCATTCTGACTCATCTTTCAGATCTTAGCCCAAATATCACTTCCTTGAGAAAGTTTCTTGACATCCCCCCAAATCTCTGTCAGGTTCTCTCATTCACTTTCACTATTCCTAAATTTGTTTCCTTTTGACACTTTCAAACATAATTAATTAATTATGTATTTCATTAACACATACCTCCCCACTAAGCCCACATTCACTGCAACGGGAGACTTATCTAGGTTATGCACTGGTCTATTTCTCAGTGCCTAGCACACGGCAGGCATAGAGTTAGCTTTGTTAAATGAAAAAGCTATAAAATTATTGCAATGATAAAGTTACAGTCTTAATATTATGTCTGTTTACAATGCATCTTTAAGCATGTTTTTCAAACCTTTAAAGAAAAAAATTAGTAAGAAATTACTGAATGGTAATTTTAAAAGTTTGAAAATCCCGATCTGGTATATAAGCACAAAATAAAACAAAAAAGAGTGTTGCTGTAGTTAATTCTCACAATCAGCAGGTGCAGTTTATTCTAAACTTGTATAATTGATTCTGTTTGAGTTTTTAAAAGCGCTAGTCGTGACCCTCTAAAGGGATTCCATGACCTACTTATGAATTGTTACCTACAGTTTGAATAACCCTACCCTCGGGCACTTTGTAATCATAAGGTACAACAGAACACTGAGTGTGTTTAAACTTCCTTTGCCGTCTGTTTATCTTTCACAGAATTTAAACAAAATATTCTTTCTAGATACAGCACAAATACTTGGTAAGGGCTCCAAAACTTCTCAAATTAGCATTCAGTTGGTAATGCCCCACTGTGGTACTTACAAGCAGGGTTCTGTGGGAAATATAGCCAGTATGCCCAAGTTCACTGTGTCCTAAGGGAATATTCACTTGCAGGAAGTATGCTTTACCTGATATTCTGACTGTACATTATAATTAGATGTGGATTTCTTGCCCAGTTTTACTTTACATCAGACTAACATATGCTGTGATACAGATGGAATTCCCAGGTTATTTAGCATCAGGGGCCCCAGGGTCTTGTGATTCCAAATTAAACCTGGGTGTGCATATAAACCATGCAAATTAGGCTATGGCCACATGCTCAGTACTGCCAAAAACAGAATCAGGCAACAAGTCTAGAATGCATCGAGGGCTGCCTCTTCTTTCTAGAAAAGATTTATTAGGCTTGGAAATTGAGAGGTGTTGAGAATAAATACTCAACTATAATGGCCATGACCAGATGCTTATTTCCTTGGCCATCAAAAGAGGCTGGGATGGTGAGAAATGTTGGTCCAAAGCACATTTGTGTCGATAGAGTATGGGTAAACTTAGTGAACGGACTAGAACTTTTGAGGACTCAATATCTGAAAAATATACTCACACATGAATAACTGAGTTGTGTTCTTCTGTGGGTGATTCTGTATCTGTGGAAAGAGGTTCTATGTTCTTTCCTCTCTTTTTTCAGTGACAGTTATCTAATATCTGTCTGTCTGGAAGTAATCCCAAGTCTGGATTAATTTCAAAGAGTTCATGCTTCACAAGTGAAGGCTGGTGGCAATCATCAGCAATGACCCAGCACACAGGATGGTAGAGCACTCTTCTTTGCAGTGTACTAGCTTCCCATTTCTCTACCCAAAGGTGTCATGCCTACAATTTTAATAGTACACTGTGAATTAAAGATTAAATTTGACTAGGAACCAAGTGGGGTTTATCCTGGTTATGCAAGGCTGGTTCAACATTTAAAAGTGAATTCATGTAATACATCACATCAGCAAGCCTAAGAAGAAAAGTCATGCATCCATAGATGAATGCATTGATAGGTGCAGAAAAGTCTGCATTGAGAGGTGCAGAAAAATCATTTGAAAACATTCAATACCTGTTTATGATAAAAGTAATTCATAAATCAGGAGCTGAGGTAACCTAAATCCCCTCAATTAAAAATGTCTACAGCTGGGTTCGGTGGTGCATGTTTGTAATTCCAGTGGCTCAGGAGGCTGGGAGGAGGATCTTGGGTTCAAAACCAACCTCAGCAACTTAGTGAGATCCTGTCTGTAAATAAAATATAAAAAGGACTGGAGATGTGGCTCAGTGGTTAATTGCCCCTGAGTTCAATCCCCAGTACCAAAACAGAAAAAAAAAATGTCTATAGAAAAGCTATCATTCTTAGTAATGAGAAACTGAAAGCTTTTCCACTAATATCAAAAACAAGGCATGGGTGTTCTCTCTCACCACTATTTTGCAACATCACATCTGAAGTCCTAGCTAATGCAAAAAGTGAAGAAAAGGAAGCTTAAATTATACTGAGTGGGAAAGAAAGAAATAAAAATGTCTGTTTACAAATGGCATGATTATCCATGTAGAAAATCCCAGAGTCAAGAAAAAACTGCAACTTTCAGTGATTATATTGAGGTTGCAAGATACAAGGTTATTATACAAAAAATAATTTGAAAACAAGTGGAATTTGAAATTAAAAACAATATTATTTATATTAGTATACAATAAAATGAAATACTTTTCCATAAACCTAAAAAGATATAAGATCTATAAGAAAAAGACTATAAACTCTGACAGATGAAATCAACAAACTAACTAAATAAAAGATATGCTATGTTCAAGGATTGAAAGACTCAATATTGCCAAGATGGCACGTCTCCCCCACTTGATCTAGAGATTCAAAGCAATTCTAATAAAAATCTTAGTAAATATTTATGTGGGTATAAAAACTAATTCTAAACTTTAAACAGAGAAGCAAAAGACACAGAACAGCCAACTTAATATTGAAAGAGAATAACAAAGTTGAAGAATTGATGCTATCTGACTTCAAGATTTACTCCAAAGCTATAGTAATCAAGACAATGTGGTACTGGGGGAAAAAAAAATAGGTCAATGAAATAGGATAGATATCCAGCAAGACTTACGAATTCATAAATTTGGTCAACTGATCTTCAAAATGATATAAAATCAATACAAATGAGAAACAATAAAATATAGGAGAAAATAGAGATGACATTGGGTTTGGCAATGGCTCATTACATATGACATCAAAGGCATGACCATGAAGTAAATAATCGAAGGGTAGCTTTAATTAAAATTAAAAATTTGAGCTCTGCAAAAGACAATGTCAGAAGAAGAAAAAGACAAGCCACAGACTGGGAGGAAATACTTGCAAAAGATACACATGGTACAAATCTGTTATCCAAAAAATATAAAGAACATTTAATACTCAGCAATAAGAAGACTAAGAATCCAATAGTAAATGGACCAAATACTTTAATGGACACCTTACCAAAGGATATATAAAATTGAAAAAAAATATAAAAATATGTTCCACATCATAGCATATCAGGTTGTTAAAAACTAAACATAGTGTTTTAGTTAGCTTTTATCACTATGACCAAAATATCAGAAAGGAACAATTTAGAGGATGAAAAGTTTAGTTGGGCCCATGGGTTCAGAAATTTAGTACACAGTGGGCTGACAGGATTGCTCTGGACCCTAGATGAGGTAGAGTATCATGGCTGAAGGGCAAGGTAGAGAGAAGCTGTTCAACTCATGGTGTGGCCGGGAAGCAGAGAGAGAAAGGGGAGAGACCACAGAGAAGAGAAACTCTACCAGGACACCACAGGTGACCCACTTCCTCCAGCCATACCCACTGCCTGCAGGTGTCAATTCATTCAAAGTAGAATAGAGTGATCAGATTACAGCTTTCACAATCCAATTATCTTACTTCCCAACATTCCTGCATTAACACAGAAGCTTTGACACCTCACATCCAAATCTTCGTAGTCTTACCTTGTAACTCAGAAATTGCAATCCAATTATTGTAATTGGATTACAATACTCCTTGGTGTTTCTCTAAAGGAGTTGAAATGTTATGTCCAACATGAGAACCTACATACATGGGGAAGTTTATAGCAGCTTGATTAATAACTGGCAAAACTTTGAAGCCACCAAGATGTTCTTCAATAGGTGAGTGGATACTTAAAGTTTTAGTACATTTAGACAATGGAATATTCCAGCACTAAAAAAAAAAAAAAAAAAAATTGACTATCAAGCCATGAAAAGACATGGAGGAAACATAGTAAGTAAGGAACCAATCTGAAAAGGCTAACTTCCATATGCTTCCAACTGTATAACATTTTGGAAAAGTCAAAAATAAGGCAACAATAAACAAAAAATCAATGGTTAAAATGGGGTAGGGAAGAGGGAGGGATGGTGTTTAGGGCCCAAAACTCTTTTCTATGGTTCTATAATGGTGGATATATGCCATCATGTTTGTCCAAACCCATATAATGTGCAATGCAGTGAATAAAAACTAATGTAAACCATGGACTTTGAGAGATAATGATGTGTTCATACAGATTCCTTAGTTACAGCAAACATACCTCTCTGATGGGGAATAATTGATAATGATATAGACTATGCAGGTGGAAGAGGTAGGAGTAGATGGATACCTTTGCATGTTCCTTTCAATGTTGCTGTGAACCTAAAATTGCTCTAAAATATCTATTTTAAAAATTTAAATCTTATGTGGAAACTTTGTATAGCAAAATGAAGCGATCATAAGTGCAGCTCAATAAATTTTTACAAAGTGAACATATCCATGCAACTATCAATCACTCATATAAAGAAATGAACATTTCTGGGTATGACAGAAGAACAATTGATGCCCTCTCCCAGTCATACTTCTTTCTCAAGGTTATCTATCATTGATCATCTAGTATAATAACTTTTGTGGTATTTTATATAAATGCACTCCTGTAGAATATGCCTTTTTAGGTCAGGCTTCAGTCATTCCACTTTATGGAATGCATCTGTATGGTTGACTGTCATTGTAGTGTCTTCGTTTTTAAAGCTATATTCTATTCTGTGGTGTGAACATAACACAACTTTTATATCTACTCTGATGATGGACATTTTAGCTTTTTCTAGTCTGGGGCAATTATAAATAATTGATAATTCTATGAGCATCCATGCCATCTCCTGAGTCTGTGGTATGCATTTCTATTGTTATACTTTCAAGGGGACTTGGGGAAACCTAAGATGTGCAGATACTCAAACTAAACTAAAACCTCTAAGTGGTTCTCCAAAGTGGTTGTATCAACTTAGATTCCCGCTGGTAGGGTTTTTGAGTCCTCATTGCTCCATACTTCCATATTATTAGTCTTTTAAATTTTAGCTACTTTGGTGGGTATTTTAACTTCAAAAACATGTACTTTGGAATTAGAGGTGACTTTTATTTCTGTTGTGTCAAGTTCTCTCAGTTTATGTGGTCACAAGCAAATCACATTTCCTCTTCTTTCTCACTTTCCTCTTCTGCAAAATGGCAATAAAAATTGTTACCTCTAGTTGGGCAGTTTCAGACACCTGTAATCCCAGGAGGATTGTGAGTTCAAAGCCAGCCTCAGCAACTTAGTGAGTTCCTGTCTCTAAATAAAATATAAAAAAAGGACTGGGATGTGGTTCAGTGGTTAAGTACTTCTGAGTTCAATCCCCGACATTTTTTCTTAAAAAAAGTTAATTCCTAGGAGCATTGAAAATGATCAATGAAATGATGTATGTGAAATAGTGACTACTATTTCTTAAGCATCTGTCAAATCTTACTTTGTTAATTATTCACCTTTTGGTGAATAATTATGGGAAGCCCAACACACAGTACTGATGAGCAACACTAAAAATAGCTATAGTCTTTCTAATCAAACTTGTAAACATCTGCCATTCTGGAGAGTAAGGCCTGCAGGTTAATCTTACAATTATCCCCAAAATGCTGGAAAGTCATATCTTCTAAAACCAAGAAAGAAGAGTCTATTGCTTTACAGTAATTCAAAAAATGTATCAGGCCATTATTGGGGCAGATGGGGTTTGGTTATTTCTCTCTGCTGTTTCAGGGCTCAGAATCCCCACATCATATCCACAGTGTCATGAAACAAATGTCTGGAAGACCAAGGAACTAGCATGTGAAGACACGTACTTTTATTTCTCACCAAATTAAGAACAAGCAGCGAGTGTTTTGGGGCATCAATCATGCTTTCCAAATGCGTTTGTTATAGTGTCTATGTATGAATGTACTCATTTGTCAAAACTTCAGCACATCTTCTTCTGCAAAGAGGTGTCATGTTGCCTTAAAAAATTGAAAAGTAAAGTTGTTTATAGTCTGTCTTCCTGTTCAATTTATGGAAGCTAAAGCCCCCTTCAGTTTTAGAAGAATGAGCTCATGATTTTCAGAAGACATAGAGAAACCTCCAGGTTAGCAGATCTGGTTCAATAATTGGTAAACATCCAACAGAGCTCCACATTCCAGGACTTTGTCTACACAATAGGAAAATAAACACTGAAGCAGGAAATCAAACATCATGGAGACCGTGGCAGCGAGTTGAAAGTGAGCCACTCGCTCTCCCTCTGTCACTACCGTGTTGTCGGGAAGGGAGAAGGTGATTTTTATGAGTTTTTTTGCTGGCTGTTAGGGATATGCTCCCATTTGGGTTCGAAAACATAAGCCTCTAGGCTCTTATTGAACCGTGTTTTCACTTGTCTTGAAGTTTAACAAATAATTATAGTGTCCCCCCAATACGAAACTGTTTAGAAATCATGGAAGACTGGTTCTTAAGTTAATAAACCTAAAACACATTTTTCCAACACAGTTCCTTTAATTTTTAAAGGCTTGTATAATTTAAGGGAATTTAAATCCATGTGTTTTTTATTCACTTGCACTGACATCATCAAAATAGCCTTTTAAACAGCTGGTTGAGCCTTTTTTAATAAAGTTGTCTTATGACCTTTTTCTTTTTGAAAACAGATTGTTTTTTTTTTTTTTTTTTTGCCAAAGGCAAATGAACTTAAATGCCAAAAGATTTGGATTTACATCAAAACTTCAGACCTATAAATTTAGAGGTTGAAATTTCTGCAAATGTGTTCCTGGCTGCACCCTGAAATTAGTTGCAAAGAAGAAAAAAGTACCATTTTGAAGTTCATGGTCAAACCTGGTATCAGACGACTAAAGAAATATCTTTATTTGCTGCCTAATTTTGTGCAAATCTGAAACAAATCAATGTCCAACGTGCATTGGATTATTACAGAAATATGATCCACTGCCAAGTAGTTAACTTTTCCACCATCTCAGGTTATTGTGAGTAAACCACAATGCCATGCTCTCCGGAGGTTAGGGACCCAACTTGTGAGAAGTGATTGTTTTAACAGTGATTTTGGAGAAAGTTCCTTTGCTGAACATTCTAGAATTCATTCCATACACACACACACACACACACACACACACACACAAATTGCATTTAGAATATGCATGCATATAGGATGTATATCCCTAAGAATTTTATGCTTTCAATAAGAATACTTCCTCTGAAGTGTGTGTAATGATTTAACAAAGTGAAATTATAATCCAGGCACAAAAGTTATGAGGATTTCAGACTTTAAATATGAGGCAGTTGAAACAAAACTCCTAAAGCTTTTTGGTATTAACAATCAAGACTGTTTTGCTCCTTGTCAAAATGCACACAGCTAAATAGTAATCAGAGAGATATATGGCTGAGAGAAGTTGAATTTTATGGGAATCTATGAAGCAAACAAGGCATTCCAAACTCCTGTAGCCCTCCAGCAGAACACAAGAAACAATGCTCCATTTGAGAAACAAATTCATCTGCCGTCAAGAAACTCCACAAATGATAATTCCCCTGAAATAGAAAAATTAAAGGAGAAGAAAGAGAGAAGAAAAAGCAAGCAATGAGTTCTTTGATTTTGATTTTACTGTTGAGATTTTAAAAGGGGGAGAGTATATGACAAAAGAACATTTTTGAGTTTATCACTACCTCTTCCTCAAGAAATTTAACAAGTCAAATTTTAAGGCAAAATTCATGTTTACAAAAGAGATATGTTACTCTTTTTTATGTTATATGTTACTGTGGTCCAAGTTTTGTGATGATATTTAACTTCGAAATCTTGTCACGGAGGTTAGACTGGAGACCATTGTTCCCAATTGATAGACATTAGAACTTTGGTATGGCAGAATGAATGAATTTCATTATGAATGTACAATCACAGAGTTTTTAGTGATTCACTGTAGGGTCTATTTAAGTGTGAGATTTCATTGTGCATTGAATAACTGGATGGAGGTTGGAGATGAAGTACAGAAATAAGGCAGGAAAAAAAATCTAAAAGAGACATCACCCATTGAAGATCAAACAGAAATTAAAGAGTTGCCAGTGACAAATAGGATTTGATTTAAAGACATTTGATTTATAGCTTTCAAATAAGTCTTTGATTGCATAACATGAATTACATCTCTATTTGCATTGTTAAGCAATAGAAGTTTTCAGAAGTGTTTTATACATTGACTTTTCAGAATAATCCAGAGAACATTATTTAATATTGGCAGTAAAATCACTAGATTCTATGACTTAGCTATGTGACCTTGGCAAGTTAACAAACTTTCTATACTGCAGTTTCCTCATTTGTAAAGTGACAGTGATGATTTATAGACATATTGTTCAAGAATGAATGTACTGAAATACATGACACTGTTTTGAATTCCTTATAAGCTACACAGATATCACTGTATTCTAATTATAATTATACATAGAAGTCATCTCTTCTTCTCTTTCCCCCTCCCTCCTTTTTCTCCCTCCCGTTTCCTTCTCCTTTTTTCTCCTTCCCAAACACTGCTCTTTACAGAAGCTTAGGTGGTCAGAAAGGAGAATGGCCACAAAGATCATGCATTTCTATTAAAAGAGAAAAATCGAATTGCAAAGAAATGAAATGATCTAATCAAGGCCACAAAGCTACAAAGCTAGTTAATGGGGTATGCTCCAAGTCACTGGCACTCTTATTCCTTACCTCCTGAAGAGATCTAGCAGAGTAATTAAGAGTATAAGATTTGGTGACAAACTGAGGTTTGACCTCAACCAACTTCTGCATACGTAAAATGGGGTTAAAAACAATATCTATTTCCTGGTATTATGGGGAGGTATTAAGCACAGCACTGAGTGAATGGTGTGAATCTTTATCACTTTCTCTCTGCATTCCACAGCTCCTCTTGAGACGCCTTAGTCTACACCCACTTCCATTTCTATGAGACAAATCCAGGAGCCATGAGTTGCCTCCTCAATGGCATAGGTGGGTCTGCTATAGAGTATAAATAGCTAACTTAAGTGTTAGCAACAGAACACTGAAGATAGGTAGTAGATCAGAAAACTGAGCCATAGACAAGTAAACTTATTCAGGGGTACGTTGCTATTAAGTGGCTCCAGAGCCTGTGTCTTGTTGTTAATTTCTGTGACTGGCTGCAGATAAGCTATGGGGCTCATTCAGCCTCATCAGGTCCAGGTGAACAGGGTTGGGAAGTCAGGAAATGTGGTGCCTTCTCCCTTCACCATGAACTTCTAAGGAGAACTGCCCTCTGGAGAATTGTGTGACCTAACTCCCCATCTGCAAGTTGTAACATGGTAGAATCAAAGATGCGCTGGAGACCTATGTCAAATGTCCCAAGAGTGACAACAAATGGATGCCATATTCAAGTCCCCATGGATGCTAGTTCAAGCCCAACCTTTTTGGGGCACTCTCTCTGTTGGGGGCAATTCTGGCAATCAAGCATCCCAGATGCTATAGCTCAAGATTAAAATAGTTGAATTCTAGGGAAAATCTGCCCATGAACGCCCTCATTCCAGGAAGCCGTACACATCCTTCATTTCTGGGAGCATTAGATTCATAAGCACGTTGGTGTTAAAAAGCTCATTTAAAAACAGAGACCGATGTTTAATTATTGTTTGATTTGGGGTTACAGCCTTTCATTTTTCAAACATCTTAAGAGCAGAGAATGAAAATTGTTACCTAAGAAACTATTGAAATTCTCTTAACTCTTCTGGGTATGTATTATGTATTCCGTGAGTTCTCTGCCAGGGATATAAGTCAGAAACTCTCCCGCTGGTTTTGATTACAGCTGAAAAGTCACAGATTTGAACAGCTCTAGACAATCATTCTTCTGAACCTGCACATAAATATAAAACATTTTCTTTATCCTTATCACATAAACCTTCCACAAGGTTTGCTTCAATGTAAATTTCAGTTTTCTTCCAATTTCCTCCATTATCATGTTAACAATTAGCAAACCACATTTTTTCCTGCCACAAAGGTACCACATTTGCATATTCAAAGGTCATTGTACAGGTCCAAGTTATTTAATATCAAAGCAATGATAATTTAACAATCTCTTTTCCTGGGTTCAGATAAAATATAAAATTACCTCTGGCTTTTTAATTTTACACATTTACAGACATATGATAAAAATATGAGATTTGAGATAATGATATACATTGAGCCATCAGTTAAGCTCTGGTAAACTTTCTTCCTATCTAGCTTCAGGTCTTTGCATTGTCACTTTATTATTTAAAATGGAGCCGTCGCATTTCGGTAAGCGATATCAGGAACATAATTTGCTAAGACGCCTCTTTATTTGAGGTGCTGTCAGGACTGGCAATGAGAAATGACACAATCCCTCAGTTGTAAGTGACAGGCGCCACTATATTAGTCCAGCGCTTGTGTATTTCTCTGCTGTTTTTTGAAAAATTGCATTTCCTTTGTGTAAGCAGAACAAAAAGAAATAGAAATCGGTTCCATGTGAATTCTGTGGTCCTCTATATTAAACTGTAATTGTTTCCTGGTAAAAAACCAAGCCTGCAGGATTTCCTGAAAAATAATTTACAAGGATGGGTACTGGGTCCAGCTTGCTTTTTTTTTTTTTTTTTCCTTTCTTTTCTTTTCTATTTTTTTTTCTTGTGCTTCTGTGATTGATGACACTGCAAGGAGCTGATAGATTTGCTGCTGCTGCATCTCCAGAAAGTTCTTTTTCTTTAAACAAACTGCAACCCTTAAAAAAAAAAAACATCTTACATGGCATTCTTTTTCCTGGCTTCTTGGTTGGTAGTTGCTTTTCAACTCTGGCACGGCTCTGAGGGGATCCAGTTAATGGACTCAGCTGCATCAATACCACCATGAAGACAGCTTGAATGAATTATTTAAGGTAATAGCCAGGCAGAAATTTGTAATTTGATCAGGCAGCTCAAAAGCAGGCTCTTTAGAGGTAATATGGAAAGAATGCTGGCTTCAGGGTCCCACACACCTGAGTTCAAGTCTTTCCTCTCCCACTGCATAATGTGTGTGTGACTCTCCAGCTTTATGAACCCTAATTTCTTCTTCAAATTTGGTGATGAAGAAATTGAATTTTCACATGGGGCAGCAACAAGCTAGTGTGAGAACCGAGCGAATGACTGGAAAATACTCTGTATATTACAGACATTTTTACAATTAATAGAGTCCTAAACATATTAAATCAGAGCCTTGGGCTGCATTCTTGGAGGACCTTGGATCCATTCTTGGACCCTGGTTTTATTTTAACAGGTTCTGAAGAATAAAAAGCTATCTATCTTTAGTTGTTATTGTATGTCAGGCATTGGGATAAGCAGAGAACACACACTGGCTAATGTATTGCTCACAAAAACCTGCATGGGGCGTTGTAATTGAGAGGTGGCCACTATGTCCAGTTCTTGCATATTTCTCTGGTGGTTTTGAAAACACTGTATATTATTGGATTGATCATTCTTCTTTCCTACAATCATCATGACTGAATGCATGATAAATTCCATGTATCAAACTAAGTGATTCACACACAAAATTTCATGTAATCCTTAAAACACTCTTTGAAGAGGGTATGTTTGTTACTGAGGAAACTGAGGCTCAGTCTCAGGTACATGGTTAGTCAGTGAGACTCAATATACCACCTCCCCTCAAAAGCATTAGCTCCATCTTTTATTCTACACCTTTTTTAAAGGTTTTTTTTTTTTTCACTTTTTACTGATGTGTTACAGTAATACATACTGATGGAATTTGTTGTTACATATTCATACACGCTCACAATATATGGCAATATAATTTGACCAGTATCACTCCTTTTGACCTCCTGGATTCTTCTCACTTCTTCAAATCTTGGATGCATCTTAATCAGGCTTTATTTATAAAAATGTACAGTGGGACCTTGTGGGGGCAGGAGAATACAGCGTGATTTATTCTGGAATCCTCACATCTTCTTCCACATCTCCTATTTCACTGTGGCCCTGAACACTCTTTAGAATTATGCAAAAGCCCTAAGGCCCAGGAGGGCCCTCTCTTCTATCCCTTGGTATGTAGGCAAGGCTTAGCAGCACAAAAGGCAGAAAGATCCAGACATACCACGTCCTATGAAGTGAAGTCAGAATAATGACATGAGCATTTTAATAAACTCCACCTGTAATAGCTTGACTGTACATTCAGCATGACTGTCATAAGATGCATGAAGGAAATTGTGCCTTGGTGCTTTAGAAGGCGATACTAATTAACTTCCACAGTGGCCCATCTATTCATTCCTAATATTTGAGTCACAGTCACAAATAACAGAGCTTGCACTGGTGGTGTTGCATCATGAGAGGAAAAGTCATCCTTCAAACCTGCTCTTCTGGGGAGGACAGATCAGAGAAATGGATGGCTGACAAGTTCTCTATCAGAAGCATAGCAGTGCATTAAATGAGAATTCAGGAGACCTCAAAGACCTTTCAAAAACTGGATGAAGTAAACATTCATACCCTAAAGTCCAGTTATCAAAAGTATTTAATAGCCAAGGACTTCTGTTTCTGCTACATTTAAGGAATCTTTTTTCATCTCCAACTGTCAAATGGCTTCTTAATGAACATTGAGCTCTGTCACAGGATAAGAATTCTGTTTCTGGATGAGGTAATTAACTTGCTTTAGCTCTTTCATCTTTGTCCTGAGAATTAAATGATGTAATATATACCAACCATAAAGTCTGTGTCGGGTGCCCAGATGGGGTGAGCACCTGGTGAGTGCTCAGAAGGTGTTGGTTATTGGTGTAGCCATCATTATTGGCATACTGTCTCCTTCTCTTTCTAGACATTCTCCACCAACTCATGCCGATTCTACCTATTCATCTACTGTTTCAGAGAAAAAGTAGGAAGAAAGTAGTTAGAAGAAATAAAGAGGTCCTTAGAAACAGACAGGGAAAAGGCTTGCTCCAAGATCCTTTGACCCTCTCTGACCTTCTCAACAAAAATTATTTACAAGGATGATTATGAACTCAGGCTGAACATTTTACCTTAATGTGCTTGCCGATGAAATGGGAAGATGGCAATACAATTGCATTGGCCTCCCTTGGGGCCTCCCTCAGCAATGTCTCATAAGCTGTCAGATAATAGAATGCAAAGGTACTGCCCAGGATCAAAGGACCTAGATTTCTGCTGAATCCCTGCGGGTCAGTGGGAGGCATTATGTGTATATATAAGATCATATTTCCTACACTTAGTTCTTTGCCAGAAGTTTTTAATTCATGAGAATAAAGCAACATGCAATCTGTTCATCTTAACTTGACAATATGAGGAGATATAAAGTAACAGATAGCACACACACACACAAACTGTGCTTAAAATATTTTTGTTCATTACACACCTTTATTGTTGATTTGTAAAAGACCTTCATTGTTATTTTAGCAATATATTAAACTACAAAATACCCCACCCTCATTATGCAAACTAGAACATTAGAAATTACCAACATTCTTCATTAGTGTAACCCCATGCTTCTATTCACCTTGAAAATAACCAAATTCCCAAGTCCGTTAGCAGTTTGCCTACCCTTTATATGATTAATTATATCATGCCTAAAAATATAATCTTGTATTTTGGTTGCTTTTGACTTTTAAAATGCAGCATGTAATATTCTGGGATTAAAGATTTTTATGTAAAATCATTGCTAAAATGGATTAATTTTATTTATTGTAACTGTGTTTCATTCTTTTTGATGCCTGTATTGTATTCCATTGCATATGTGAACAATCATTTATCCATTCCTCAGTCAAGGGGCATGGGGATTATTTCTACATTTTACAGTCTGACTTGCCTGAAATGTACATGTTTATTAAGCAATAATGATTCCATGAATAACTAGGGATTTTCTTTAAACTCTTCTACCATTCAGACATACTGTAATGACACTAACTAAAGGAGAATAGGGATGGAATTCATTTTAGTGGGTTCTCCTATTTGTGAGGAGGGGCAACTTTAGTGAAGACTTCTGTTAACTGGAATGATTGCATTTCTTAAGGATTTTGTTTATCACCCCCTGTTCTGGCAATTTTCAATAAATAATAATAGCTTCACCATCTTAAGCAAGTTACTGTGCTTCTATTTTGTTTTCTCTGTGAAACTTAACCAGGCTGACCTGGACAAAATTGTTAGATTCTTCTCACTCTCTAGAATTCTAAGGATCTGAAGGAAAGAGAAGCAATCAATAGTGGAAAAACATAACATTTATAGTGCAATTATAAAGTACATGATGCCCTGTACTTGACCCAGAGTATTTTACTTAATTCTTGCAAAAACCGGATCAGTAGATACTGTTATTGTTTTCACTTTGGGATAAAGAGACTGAGGAACAGAAGAATGGAAAAACAAAGCCATACATACATAAGGATTTGTATAGCTAGCCTCATGAGTCATTGAATGAGGACACGGATGGACACAGCCTGAAACTAAAACCCATCTACTTGGCCAATGCACTGAGGATTCCTTGAAGCTGTCTTAGCCATCTTCCAATTTCCCCCAAATTCTGAGTGATTGTTGTTAAATTCCAACACACATTGTCCCCTCTACCACAAAAGACCTTCCTCCCACCCAAAGAATGAAATTGACTTCTTTCTTGGGATAGTGCTTTTCTTTTCAGTATCCGTCAACATATGCGTTTTTCGGTTTGTTACCATGAACCATTCATAAGTGAGCACAGCGGAAGGAAAGTCGCTCAGACTGGAGATGTGGTGATGAATTCTAATGAAGACCTGTCCTATGACCCATGTTCCCAAATGTCCCGTGACGGTATTTTCTCACAATGTTTTGTGTGCTTACTTTTTAGGCATTCCCCATAATGTGACTATAGCACTATGGAAAATCTAATTCAAAATGTAGAAATCAGTGCAATATTTGAATATTTTCGCCAACATGCAAGGTTGCAGCATTTTCATAGTGTTAAATATTGCCAGTATATGAAAGCTTCAACTCATTAGGAAGCTGAAAGAATACAGTGCTGCCAACTTCATAATCAGTCAGTCAGTGAACATTCATCATGGGTTGTGTGCAGAATAATGAATCAGGCAGTTGAAGCACGATAAAAGAAGTCGAAGACTTTCTGCATCAAATGATTTTATAATTTAATTGAGGAAATTATCTAAACTTAAGAGCAGCTTATTAAATATCAAATATACATTTAAATGGTACAAATTGGATTGGTATATACTGAAGGAACACAGAGTAAAAGAGTTTTTACCAATTAATCAGAGAGACAAGCTCCAAAGGAAATGGCATTAGCAGTGAAAGCATAACTTTTGTTAAGTACCTACTATGTAGAAGTCCCCAAGCTTAGCATTGTGCATTTCCTTTAATCTTCACAATGATCCTTTACCAAAATATTATTATTGTCCCATTTTTAAAATTTTGTATTTCTTCTTTTTAGTTGTACATGATAGTAGAATGTATTTTGACATGCCATACATACATGGAGTATAACTTCCCATTCTTGTGGTTGTACATGTCCAATTCATTCTACTATCTTTCCCATTCCCATCCCCTCCCCTCCCTACTTTTCCCCCCACTCTCCCTTGTCCAATCTGGTGAACCCCCCTGCACCACTTATTGTGAACCAACATCTGTATGTCAGAGAGAACATTGGGCCTTTGGTGTTTTGGAATTGGCTTATTTCACTTAGCGTGGTAGTCTCCAGTTCCATCCATTTACTGGTAAATTATTTTTGCCCCATTTTAAAGGTGAGAAAATCAAGGACCAGAAAAGTTACACAACCATCATTCAGTTAAGGACAGAATGGATCAGGAGTTAAGCTTGAGTTGGTCGACACCAAAGCTGATGGGCTAGCCATTATACACATTGAGTTCTAATAAATGGCAAGAAAATGGATGTTGGCTTTGGAAGAATGCACCAGAGAAATGACTTTCTTCTACCTTAATTTATTTGATTATTTATGTATGTAAGCAATTGTCAAGGACATTTCTTCCATTGTTTAAATGCAATGATGTTATTACTTACTTTGTTGCTAAAATTGGCCCAGGTTTGGCTACTGGGAGCCATTTTAAAGCATTTCCTTGCTTTATGGTACCATAAGATATTCTAGGTTCATTTTGCATTTTTATTTCCCAAGTCCTATAATCAAGCACTTCTCCAAAAATATTAGATTACTTTTACTGAAGAATAAATCTTGACTAGAAATCAAGATTTTCTAGAGGGCTAGGTATGTTCAGATCAGCTTTTCATTGCCATTATCAGATCTCTCTTTTCATTAATGAAAACAAGTCTTGGTGGGATGGGAGTGAGAAGAAAAGTAAGAAGGACTTCAAAGAACTTCACTCACCAACCTAAGGAGATGGAATTTGATGTCACTGGTGTGAGAGTGAAATTTTATAAAGCAATGCAGGCAAGTGGGTGATGGAAATGTATTATAGGAAGGTGATTCTCATGCTGGGGGTTCAGGAGTCAACAAGTGAAAGGACAAAATCCTGGATGATTGAAAATAGCTTCTTAAGGCCATCTATGTGTGGAGTGAGAAAGTTCTGGTATTAGAATAAAGGCGTCAAAGCAAGAAAGAAAAGGGAGAAGCAGGAACATTAGAGAAAAATAATTGGTTAGAGGTAGTGACAGACGTGACAGAGGGTTGGGGGAAGTGTAAAATTATTCTGTTTGATATCTTAGCTGAATATGTCGAGGTGCCACTGGAAATATCTGGAATGATTGACTTTGTGTCAAGAAAGCAGAGACTTCAGTTTTGACATATTTAGTTTAAGAATTATCGAGACATGTTAATAGAAATACCTCCAGTAGAGAAGGGGAGGTATTCTACTAAAGATAGATACCATATTTTTGAATTCTTAATATCTATCTCTGTACTTCACTTACAGTGGGTATTCAGAACAATAATAGCTAACACTTTTTTAAGTGTTGATTTTGTGTCAGGCTTATGTCAAGCACTTTTATAGATATGACCTTATTCAATACTCACAATAATATTATTCATGTAATTTTCATATTTTGAATGGAGAAAATGAGACATAAAAAGTTTAACTAATTTAACCAAAGGGACACAGCTAGTCAACTGTGAAATCAAGATTTGACTCAAACTCATATGATTTCAATATGCCTACTCCTAATCAACAGACTCTTTAGAAAAAGTAAAAATATAAAGTGGTCATACCTAGAATATGCCTTACAGAAATAGATTTGAGATTGGTCCATGCGAATGTATTTATTAAAAGAGTAGGTCTAAAACTAAGAACATTGACACTGGGGCAAGAGTTTGCAATAAATTAGATTTAAATTAGGAAGAAAAATTCAAGTATCATTGAAGAGAATAAATCAGAGTGAAACAAAAAAGATTGTTGACATTTCAAAATGAGAAAAAAACAAAACACAATGGTAAGAATTATTTTGCTTTCAGTAATGATAGGTAAGTTTATTGTTATAACTAGAGATGTTTTTAAATACTCGTTTGAAGGCATCAGATGCTTACCAAATTAGCAACGACTTCAAAAGCCAGGATCTCAGGGAAAAGTGAAGCTCCTGGATAAATTTGACATGTATGCAATTTTCTCTTTGATGCATTTGCCACTTTTCAAGCAGCTGAAGAGAAGCTTTTCAGAACTTCCTGAAGTCTTATTGGACCTAAGAAGAAGTTAGAGTTCAAGGGCTACTAAGAAGGGGAGGCCTTAATGAATACCCTAGGTTTTCAGGCAGGACCACAAAGGAAATACATCATCCCTTACATGAAATAAAGTTCGTCTCAGTCAACTTGATCCACAATTGAATGAAAACATTCTGCTCATCACTCACCACCTTCCAGAAGAAAAAGTTAACCCTTTTTAGAGGAAGATGACACTTTACAGTTTTTCATATATCATGTTTAGAGATTCATTAACAATTAACCAGTAGCCAAGAGACAAGAATGTATGCCCCAAATCCAAGATAAAAAAGCAGACAACAGAAACAGGTCATACAAGATCCAGATAATGTTATTGTAAGACTCAGACATTAAAATTTATGTAATTAATATAGCTAAGACATAAAAACACGAGATTTCAGAAGATACACAGAAACCATGTAAAGTAATAAGATTGCATCTATAGAGTTGAAAAATATGACAACTAGAATTAAACCTTAATGGAGGGGTTTAATAACACATAAGTCAAAATAAAAGAAAATATTCCTTAACTCGATGGTATGTCAGAAGAAAATATTCAAGCTGAATTGCAGAGAGAGAAATAATGGAAAATGCATATTTACCAAAGCATAATAGATATATAGAACATGGCAAAAATGTAAATCACACATGTAATAGGAATCCCAAGAGAATACATGTACTATAGTGAGAGAAATATTTGCAGACAAAGTGACTAAGAGCCTTCCAAAACTGATGAAAATACATTATCACAGATTGAGGAAGTGCTACAAATGGTGAGAGAAAGAGAGACAGAGAAAGAGAGAGAGAGAAGACATGAAAAAGAAAGGAAAGACATACCTAAGCTCATCAAGAACTTTCTGAGAGTTAAGTGACATTTTCAAGAGAATGCAATAGGTGTTTCCAGCTCAAGTTCCCTTATAGAAACAGTTTGAATAACCATTCACATGTAAAAATACCTTCACAAATTTAAGGGATCCACATGAGAAATTTTAACATCAAGGTACACAAAAATAAGAAAAGATATATTAAAGTTAATAGGAAGAACAGCTTCACATTACCCAAATCACCCCTCCCTCAAATCTATGCAGGAAGAACAAAGGAAAAGTGAGCAAACAACTTTCCTGAAGAGCCCCAAACCAGGTTGAGCCTCACAGTGGTCAGTCCAAGCCACTCCAGCTCCAGGTCAGTCTCTGCAGAACCAGGACCCAGACTTGCACCTGCAGAACTAAATTCTAAGCCTATCTCTACAGAAAGTCCTTTGAGGACACATATAGACTGAAAGTGAAGAGATAGAAAAAGATATTCCTTGCAAATGGAATGCAAAAGAGAGCAGGATAGCTGTACTTAGATAAAGCAGAGTTTAAGTAAAAACTGTCCCAAGGGGGAAAATGTCCCTCTGATAAAAGAACAATTAATTATTAACTTCTATTAATAATTAAACTTATAATATTAATTTTTAATAATGGCATCAATTCAAAATGAGTATATAACAACTATGTATGCATTCAATATTGGAACACCTAAATATACAAAACAAGTATTAATAGAATTGAAAGAAGAAACAGACAGAAATACAATAATAACAGGGGATTTTAATTCTCCACTTTCAAAAATGGATAGATGCAGACAGAAAATCAACAAGAAAGTGCAAGACTTAAACTATAATATAGACCAAGTGGATACCCACACAGAACGTTCCAACAGCAGCAGAATACACATTCTTTTCAAGTGTTTCTGGAACATTCTGCAGTAAATAAGACCTTTAAGAAAATTGAAATTATATCAATTGTCCTTTCTAGCAAAAATGATATGAAGCTAGAAATCAACAATAGGGGAAAAAATTTGGAGAATTCACAAACATGTGAGAATTTTTCAACACGCCCCTGAACAAATATTGGATTGAAATCAAGATGAAACTTAAAAAACTATCTTGAGACAAATAAAAATGGAAGCACAGCATACCAAAACTCATGGGAAGCAGCAAAGGCAATTTCAATGGGGGAAGATTACAATGATAAACACCCACACTAAGAGAAAAGAAAGATGGCAAATAAACAACCTAACTTTTTATCAAGGACCTGATGGTTTCACTGGTGAATTTCATAAAACATTTAAAGGATTAATGCCAAAGCCCAAACTCTTCCAAAAAAATTGAAGAGGAGGGAACACTTCCAAACTCATTTTAAAAGGTCAGCATCACCCTGATACCACAGCCAGACATTACAAAAAAAGAAAATTAAAGCCACTATCCCTGATGAACATGGATGCAAACATCCTCACAAAATACTAGAAAATAAAATTTAACAGAATATTAAAAGGTTCATACAAGCTGGGCATGGTGGTGCAGCCTGTAATCCCAGGGATTCAGGAGGTAGAGGCAGGAGGATGGTGAGTTCAAAATCAGCGTCAGCAACTTAGTGAGGACTAGGCAACTGAGTAAGACCCTTGTCTCTATGTAAAATATATAAAAAAGGGATGGGGATGTGACTCAGTAGTAAAGCACCCCTGGGTTAAATTCCTAGTACCAAATTAATAATTAATTAATTAAAATAAATGGCTCCTTAAGTTGATCAAGTTAGATTCATCCCTGACCTGCAAGGATGACGTGCAAGGATATATGCAAATCAATAAACATGATACACTACAGTAAAATGAAGAATAAAATCCATGATCATGTCAATACATTCAAGAAAAGCATTTGACAAAATTCAACCTCTTTTCATTGAAAGAAGTTTCTCAACAAATTAGGCATAGAATCAATGCACTCAAATACAAAACAAACAAACAAATAAAAGATACATAGGAAAAGTCATCCTCAAAGGTACAAAGTTGGAAACTTTCCTCTTCAGGGACAGAGGATGCTCACCCTCAGCACTTCTATTCAGTACTGGAAACCCAATGCAATTAGGCAAGATAAAGAAGTAAAAGTCATCCAAATCAGAATGGAAGAAGTTAAATTGTCTTTGCACATGACATGATCTTTCATATGAGACCTAACCCTAAAGATTCCACCAAAAAATGTTATATGACTAATTAAAATGCCAGTGAAGTTGCAAGATACAGTGACCAATGCAGGATTTGTTGTATTCATGTGCACTGATGACAAACTAAAAAAGAAATTCAGAAAGCAATTCCATTTACAATAGCATTTTAAAAATATCTTGGGGACAAATTTAACCAAGGAGGTGAAAGATCTCTACACTGAAACAATAAACCATTGATGAAAGAAACTGAAGAAGACAAATACATGGAAAGATGACTCATGCTCATGGATTGAAAGAATTAACATCACACTGTCCACAATATCTATAGTGATGTGTAGATTCAAAGCAATCCCTATCAAAATTCTGATGGTATTTTCACAGATATAAAACAGTCATAAAATTCACAGGGAACCACAAAAATCCTTGAATAGCCAAATCAATTTCAAGCAAGAAGAACAAAGCTGGAGGAACCCACTACCTGATTCCAAAATATCCTACAAAGCAATAGTATTGAAAATAGGATATTATTGTCATAAAAACTGACAAATAGATCAATGAACAACAGAGAGAGCCCAGAAATAAATTCTTAGTTTATGACCAGTTTCAGCAGTGGTGCCAAGAAAACATAATTGGTGAAGGATATTGTCTTCAATAAACGTTGCTGGGAAAACTGGGTACTTGCACAGAAGAATGAAAATGAATCTTTGTTTCATGTTACATACAAAAATCAACTCAAAATGGATTGAAGGATTAAGACTAAAACTATAAAACTACTAGAAGAAAACAGAGAAAAGGATTCTTTACATTATTCTGGACAATAATTTTTGGAAATGACAACCAAAGAAACAGGTAACAGAAGCAAAAATAGACAAGTAAGATGATATACTAAAATGTTTTTGCACAGCAAAGGAAACAATAAACAGTGTGAAGAGACAATAATCACAACCATTCATCTGATAAGGGGGCTTTGAATCCAAAATATATAAGGAACTCACAAATCAAAGCAAAAAAGTAAAATAACCCAATTAAAAACATCGGCAAAAGATCTGAATATACATTTCTCAAAAGAATGCATGCAGATGTCCAGCAGGTTCATGAAAACTGTGTAATATCAGCAGTCATCAGGGAAATGCATGATGAGATTCTCCTCAGACCTGTTAGAACAGATATTATCCTAAAGACAAGAGATAAGTGTTGGTGAAGATGTAGGGGAGAAAGGAACCCCTATCCACTGTTGGAAGGAATGTGAATTAGGATAGTCATTATGGAGAACAGCATGGTTATGCCTCAAAAAATTAAAAATAGAACTGCCTTACAACCCAACTATCCTACTTCTGACTATACATTCAAAGAAAATAAAAACAGTGTTGGGATGAAATCTCCATGCTTCCATGTTCATTGCAGCGCTATTCAAATAGCCAGACATGGAAAGACCCTGGGTCCACCAATGAATAAATGGACAAAGAAAATAGGGTCTACATCTAAATGTGATGGAATATGATTCAGCCTTTAAAAAGAAGGAAATATCCTCATTTTGTGACAACATAGATGAACCTGGAAGACATTAGGTTGATTGAAATAAGCCAGCAAGAAAATACTGCATGTTCTCCCTTATGGGTGGAATCTAAAAATGTTGAACTTACAGAAGCAGAGAATAGAATAGTGTTTCACAGGGACCAAGGGTGAGGCAAATGGGGAGATGCTGGCCAAAGGTACAAAGTTTCAATTTCCAAGATGATTGAGCTCTGGAGACTTAATGTACAGTTTGATGATATAGTTAATAATACTATAGTGTACACTGGAAAATTTGCTGAAAGTGGATCTTAAATGTTCTTACAACACTCACATAGCCCTCCTGAGGGAAGTATGTAAGGTGATTGATACATTCATTAGTTTGTGGTATTGATTTTACTATCTGTATGTTTCTTCAAACATCATATTGTACACCTTAATTATATGTAATTTTCATTTGTCTGTTATGTCCCAGCGAAGCTGGGATTGGGGAAGAACCTTCCAAGAAAATGGAACAAAAGTAAGATAGTAGCTGAATTCTGGATAAAATATATGAAACTAAAAGAGAATGGGATGATATGTTCCAATTGCTAGGAAAAAGACTAAAAGACCAACCTAGATTTTTTTTTTATCTATAAACTTTCAAGAGAAAAAGAGAAAAAAAATATAAGACTCTCTTAAACCAAAATAGAGATTTCATCACCAGCAGAACTGTAGGACATACCATAATACACTCCTAAGACTGGAGTAAAATGGTCCCTGATAAAAGCACTGTGATGCTGGAAAAAATGAAGAAACATGAAAGTGAAACAGAGAGGCCATTCTAACTGGATATTGACTGTGTACCACAATATTAACAATATCTTATGAGGCTTAACATTAAAATACACAATAACAAAAGCACAAAATGCAGAAGAAAAAACAGAATTAAAGTGTTCTAAGATCATTACATTACTCAGGTAGTGACAGAAGTAATTTAAATTGGAGTTTTCAATATGTCAAAGATGCCTGCAATTATGTCTTAGAGTAACCCACTAAAAGGACAGTAAAAGAATGTAGTAACTGACACTTTAAAAGAAGTCAAGGAAAGAAAGAAAAGGTAACCTAGAACAGGAGGGAAACAAGACAGGTAAGACAAATAAATTAAAACCTATCAAAATAGATTTTAGTCCAAACAGAACAATAGTTGCATTAAATCTAAATATATGAAACACTCTAATTTTAAAAGAAATATCACCCGATAGTATTTTTAAAAATCTCTAATCTGCTTAAAGGGATATACTGTAAATATAAAGAAACAGAAAAGTTGAAAATAAAACAATGGAAAAGATCTAAAATGCTAAATGAATCAAGACAAAGATTAGAAAGGCAGGAAACATAGCTAGAGATAGAACAGAAACTTCTCATAATGACTATATGGTGTATTAATAAAAAGTTGAATAAAAAGTAAGTGCATGTATGTAATCAAACAGCTCCAAAATAAATAGAGTAAAAGTTGGCAGAAATCAAATGAGAGAAAAATATCAGTCATTGTCAGTGAAGATTTAACACAACTCTCTGTGACCGACATAGTAAGTAGACCAAAACCAAAATGCAATAAGAATATAATGGAGAGGAGCAAAATGATTTCATACACTTGATCTATATAGAACCACATTTGGTGAATAGGTTCTTTCAAAAGTATATTGACTATTTACTAAGTTTAACAAGATACTGATCCTTAAAGCAAATCTTAATAAATTTCAAAAGATTGATATCACAATGCATATTCTGTACCCAGAGTAGAATAATGTTAAAATAAATACTCAAAAGACAAGTGGAAAATCTCCAAATATGGAATTAACCAGAATAATTTGTTAGAATCCATAGATCAAGCAGAAAGTCAAAATGAAATAAAAAGTATTTTGAACCAAGCTTAGTAGTATGAAATTATGATTAGGAACTGAGATGCAGATACAGTTGCTTAAAAATAAGATTATAACCTTAAAGCCATGTAGTGGGAAAGAAGAAAGGCTGAAAATTGAGTCTCTCGGTATTCCAAAAGGAAGAGTGAATTAAAGCCAAAGAAGCAAAAGAAAGAAATTAACAAAGGGTAAAAATAAGTCAATAGAGAAAAATGTATAAAATATTTAAAAAGACAAAAGTAAATTTTCAGAGGACTAAATAACCCCCTAAACAAAGGTAGCATTAATAATAGAAGACACAAATGACCAATATTAGAAATAACTGGGGGCTTATAACTGCAAATCTTATAGAATTTAGGAAAATAATGAAGGAGATTTACACCATAAATACAGCAATTTAGATGAAATGTACAAATTCTTTGAAAAATGGAAATTACTAAATTAGCCAAAAATGGATTAAAACTATCTGGATAATCCTAAATCTGCAAAAGAATATGTGTAATTAGAAACATTCCTGCAAGAAAATATTACATAGAAGGTTTCACTGCTGAAATTTTCCAACTATTTAACGTAGTAATAACACAAATCTTACCCTCAGCCTTACAGAAGAGAAAGAGAATAGAAACTCATTTTGAGGCTAATAAAGTCTAAATTCAAAATTAGATGAGGCCATTACAAAAAAGGAAAAACACACTCTCTCGTGAATGTAAATGCATGTCTAAAACAAAATTATTAGTCGCTGAATCAAGACCCAGTTGAGATTATTCCAGGAATGTAAGATTGATTCAATATTTGAAAATTAGTCAATGTAATTCACCACATGTATAGAATAAAGGAGAAAAATCAGATGATTAACTTAATAAATGCAGAAGGAGTAACTGAAAAAAACCATTCATTTATGATGAAATTCTTAGCACCTTGGGAATAGAAGGGACTTAGTCTGATAAGAGAATCTTTAAAAGTCTTGCTGCAAATCTTGCTGCAAATACTGCATCTGATAGTGTGCTATTGAAAGATTCCATTTGGGATTAGTGGGCAATGACATGTACCAGCACTATTTCTACTTAAGGCTGCATAGGAGGTACTAGCTAGTTCTGTAAGTTATGAAAAGGAAGAAATGAAGTGTTATCACTTATAAAATAGATATTTGATTATAAATAAAATCCAACAGGATCTTCAGAAAAACTGATAATTTAGCATAGACATTGAATAACGTCAACACATAGAAATCCATTATATTTTTAATTACTAGCAAGAAAGTTAGAAAAAATAAGACAAAAACTAAGAATAAATCTAACAAATATGCGTAAGAACTATGCACAGAAAACATTATGAACTACTATAGGAGGCCTAAATTAATGAAAGAATGCATCAGTTTCACAAACTAGAAGACTAATATTTAAATATGTTATTGCTCTTCAAATTGGTGTATGAATGTAGTGCTATCCCAATCAAAACCCCAGGATAGTTTTTGTTGCTTGATTGGGTATAGAAATTGTCAAATTCGACATGAAAATTCAAAGGGCTATATTTCAAAGATTTTGATGAGTTGAATCTTAAGAACGAATGATAAACTATTTGAAATATATTGAACAATAATTGTCTCATTCATTTGCTTATTTGCAGAGAAAATATTACAAGTTAGCACCATTTACATTTGTTGTTTTTTATCATCTCCATACTGTCACCTTCAGTCAACCATTAATTTGCTTCCCAATTAGTGTCTGTAATTCCACCCTTGCCCCTTCTGTTTAATTGTACAACAACAACATGAAGGATGCTATTAAAACATAAGATGCTGTGCTGTTTCATGAATCTATTAAGCACATTTCTACCCCAGGCCATTTGCACTCATGGGTCCCTCTCTTAGAAAGCTCTGCCTCCAAGTGTCCACCTTCCTTCCTCCTGCCCATCTTCTCTACTTTTACTCAAATCACTTTCTCTGTCAGGCCTTCTCTGCTTACCCTATCTGAAATAGCAACCCACCCCACTTAGCACTTTCTGACCTCCTCCTCATTTGTTTTTCTCCATCCATGTTTGTTCTTCTCTATACTAACCTTGAATTTCAAATAAACTATGCATTCTACTGATGAATTTGCGTCTTCTGGCTAGAAATAAAGTTTTCAGGGTAGAAAGGTATAACCTATTTTTTCACAGTTCACTACCTATGATAGTGTCTGGCATGTGGCAAGTCCTCAATAAATGTTAAATGAATTAAATAAATGAGTGCATTGATTGTTTGAATGGGATTTTAAAGTTTCAAGGTGATGTTCATAGGAAAAGCCATTGCAATATCTCATCCTGTTTTTATTTTATTTTCATATTCTTGTTTGGTATTTTTCTCACCAGAGTCCACACTTGGACCTTCAGGGGCCCATAAAGAGCACACTTCACAGTCTGGGTGGAATGTTCCATGACACTCGGAGTGAGAAGAATGAAAGAGCATAATTCTGCCATGAGAGCAGAGCATTTTAAAGTCGGCTTCAATATTTTTTAGTGCATTCATAAAATGTTTAATGAAAGTGTGATAAAAAAGAAGAGTGGTTTTATTAAAAGAAAAATAAAAAGTTCTTCTTGTGTTGTTTCAAGGGATCATCTTTCGGTTTGATACTCAAAATGAGCTGAAGCAAGAGGACAAAAATATGCTCAAAAATAACTGATTCGGTGTGTTATTTATAATCTATAATGGAACATGTTCCCAAGAAAGTAGGTTATTTCTTTATGCACATATAAATTTGAAATTAATACAATAAAAAGTTGAGCATTTCGGCTAAGGAGGCCAGTAAGGTCAGATGTCAAACTCATAACAAAAACATTGCTGTAGCCAGACCAGAAAGTTACTCTCTGATCTTTTTAGGGTTTTTCAAAAAGATTTTCTGATAACTTTTTTCACCTCCTTTTCACCATTTTTATAGCCCTGCTCTTAAAAGACTCATTTTCTGTCAAGAATAATCACTTTGGCAAAAAAGGAAAATCTTTCCAACATTTTAACAATAGTTGGGTTTGTTACGGTTTTAGCTTTAAAAAGAAGACAAATAAGAATGTCCTTTGGAGACAAATGACTAATCCTGGGCTCTTTTACTATTTCTAGAGTTTCTATGAGTAATTTTGGAATGTCACTTTGTAAAATTGGAAGTCTTGAATTAATATTCACTGCAATATAAACTATAAATTTTGAAGAAAACATGTAAAACTGGTCAGTTTCTAGTAGCTAATGTCCTCTACCTTTCCTCTACCTGGAAAAGAAAGATTTCATTTATCCTTAAGCAAGGAAAAAACACTATCAAGCTTCCAACACCCTTAAGAATTTTTTTTTATGCTGCATTCTCTTGAGGTATGAGCTCAGTACATAAGGTAGTAAAATGACATATGTGATCTTTTGACCAAAAGAAAAAAAAAAGAATAACTATCCCAGATACACCTCTTCAACTCTTCAGATTCCAATCCCACAACTGTAAAGTGGTATGACTTTCTGGACTAACATGAATTCTGACCTCAGTCAAATGCAGGTTCATAGAACCACCATTTGACACAGAT
The DNA here is from genome assembly GCA_020662805.1 of Glaucomys volans. NCBI lineage: Eukaryota > Metazoa > Chordata > Mammalia > Rodentia > Sciuridae > Glaucomys > Glaucomys volans. Next base: position 171,359 of record JAJEJO010005078.1, on the reverse strand, counting down.
ATCCCACTCCTTAGCATATACCCAAAGAACTTAAAGTCCACATCCTCTAGTGATGTGGCCATGTCAATATTTATAGCAACTCAATTCATAATAGCTAAGTTATGGAACCAACCTAGGTACCCTTCAACAGATGAATGGATAAGGAAAATGTGGTATATATGCACAATGGAATATTACCCAGGCATAAAAAAAATGAAATTATGGCTTTTGCCTGTAAATGGGTGAAACTGGACACTATCATGCTAAGTGAAATAGCCTATCCTCAAAAAACCAAAGGTTGAAATGATGCCTCTGATATGTGAATGTTAACACACAATGGAGAGGGGTGGAATAGAAGTTCATTGACTTAGACAAAGAGGAATGAAGGGAAGGGAGAGGTGTGGGAACAGGAAAGACAGTAGAATGGATCAGACAGAAATTTCCTATGTTCATATATGAGTACACAACCAGCGAAACTCCACATCATGTACAACCCCAAGAATGGGATCCTAATTATATAAATTATACTCCATATATATATATATATATATATATACACATATAATATGTCAATATACATTCTGCTGTCACATAGATCTAAAAAAATTTTTAAAAAAAGAAAAGAAAATGCAAGTTCAAATCCTAGCTCCACCATTTACTGGTTTTGTTAATTTGGGCAAGTTACTTAGTACCCTGGGCCTTAAGTTACTTACCAGTAACAAGACTGGGGATAGTTCATGAGGGGCTGCTATGAGGATTAAGAAAGGTAATTCATTACATGACCAGTGTAACTCCACATCCTGTACAACCACAAAAATGGGATGTTATACTCCATGTATTTATGATATGTCAAAATACATTCTACTGTTATGTATAACTAAAAAGAACAAATCAAAAATTTTTAAAAAGAAAATTCATTCATGACCATGATCAACATATGCCAGGCACTTTGGAAAACACTAATTAAATATTTTGTACTCTCAATACTTCCTCCCTCCTGTTTTACATGTAGAACTTGTGGCACGTCCTTTTTATACCTAGTGCACATCTAAATACCATTCTTCTTTAACCTAAATCCGTTCACCCTGGCCTATCAGCTGTACAATCTTGAATAAGTGGTTCATTCAACTGGACCTCATTCTTCAAAAAATCTAATGAGTAGAAGAAGTAGCTTTAAAATATATAGTTTTAATTTGAAAACTATATATTTATAGCTTACTATAGCTTAAAAAAGTATATATTTTAGCTTACCGTGCACTAGCACTGTACTAATGACTCATTTATTTTTACATATCAACCATGTGAGACAGATGCTTTTCTAATTTGCATTTTATAGATGGAGAGATGGAGGAGGAGAGAAGGAAACTGTCCCAGGACACACACAAACAAATGTCAGCAGAGACAAGAATTGTACCCAGAGCCTATACTTGAAATCATTATGCTGGAACACAACATTGGTTTCTTTTAGTTTGACCTCAGTTTTAAGACACTCATCATGTGAATCTGGGATTGAGAAATACAAACAAAAAAGAAGCTAGATGATCTCCAGCAGGAGACAACTGTGAACTGTGGCCCCAGAATTTGAAGTGGCACTATTATATGGTGGCCATCTGCTGAGATAGACTCTTCTTTGCCTGGTTTCCCTTGAGGAAAAAAAAGACTGGGTAAGATCTGCATAGGGAAATTATGTGACCACTAGAAATAATTCCTGATGAGCACCTGCCAACATCTATTACCTTCTTAAGAAAATGAATCAAAATTCTGTCTCGAGACCAAATTAATAGATAACATCTGTTAAATACCTACTGTGTGGGAGACACTGTGTGGAATCCATTCTGTAGATAACTGTATATCTAATCATTATAGCATTGAAAGGAAAAATAATATTATTTGCTTATTTTATATATTTGGAAACTGATATTGCAAAAGACCAATGAATTTTTCTATGATCATACAGACAGCTAACAAGTTGTGGCACTGGAGATAGAATTGGAACTATGGATGTCATTAACTGAATCAATACAGAAAATCTGCGCCATCAAATGTTATAGTTGAGTTTCTTAGTGTAAGCTTTCCTGGTTCATCCTACTCTGCATGGATGACCAAACTGAGGCCAGACCAATGAAGAGACTGGTCCAAGTCCCCCAGTCCATTAAAGGGAGGGCCAGAGTAAGAATCCTACTTTCCTATTAGCCTGCTTCTGTATCTTTCCACAACACCCTGCAACCTCTTGCTTGGGGTTTTAAAAATGATTACAGAACCCACTGGACATAAATTTTGAAAACTTCCAGAATATTTGTTTTCTGTAGTAAATTTGAAGAGAATGGGAGAGGGGAGTCAGTTTGGTGGGAGAAATTTTGGAAAAGGGTCAAAAAAAGTTGAATATGGAAAGATCCTAAGACGTGTCCTTAAATGGCCCTTAGTGAACACTGAAGTGCTTTGTTCACAAGAACTGGACTAAAAATAAGCTGGGAAAAGTGCCCCTATAGGAAAAAGATTTCATTTGAAAGCATAATTTCAATAAGTCAACCAAGTCCAAGTTTAGACCGTGATTCATTTTACAAATGAAGTTACACCCTCAGCTCAGGTATGCATCCAATCGCAGCCTTTTGATGACTTCCTCATCACTCTTGTGGGACATGTGTTTATTAAATTATAGCCCATGCCCTGTTCTGTGGTGAGGCTTGTTTATCTTATAGATCTGAAATAATATAATTACCTAAAGCAAGTTTGAATGGCATATTATTAAATTCCTTTTTTTTCTTTTCCACCAACAGAAAGTGTTCTCATTTTCTAAATTTAAAATATTTATCCCTTTAAATTTTGATACAGTATCTTTGATACATACACAATAACATTAAAAGTTGTGTGTGTAATTATACTGTCAAATGGTTCTGTCTTCCCTCTTAATCTTCTTCCAGCATACTCAGCTTCGACAGAACAGGGCTGCCAGACTCTAATAAATCATCTCTACAGGCCTTGAATGTTGTGCTGTATAAGGGAAACTCGGAAGGATACATATTTTTTAAGCAAATGCATATAGACACTTTGTATTTGCACACATGACTGCATATTGTTGGTACTTGGACTTAATTGGATGACTTTTGAAGGAAAGAACAAGTAGTCAGGGTATCAGATCTCTTCCACACAAGGGGTACTCTCTGTATATGTTGATTTGAGTGCTGTATGCTAAAGTCAATGTTAAATTACGTAGACAACAAAGGGCCCCAACTATTAGCTGTCTCTTCTGTGCTAGGCATATTATCTTTAAAGCTCACATCCTCTTTGCAGGGTAAATTGTATCAGCCTTTTTTATTAGATGAAAAACCTCTGGGGTTCATAGAGTTTGAACAGTTGAAGGGGTCAAACAGTAGGTGGCAGAGATTTGGACCTAATTAACATGAGTTAGAAAATACTTTGGGAAAAAATTGATTTAAATAATTTGTGCAATGCCAGTTTTGAAATTCCGTGGTTTTAAAGAGCATGGGTCAAGTCTTGCTCAAAGGCACAACCTCTTTCCTTCAACCCAGGCTACCTTCCCGCATTTCTCAAGAAAGGGAAACTAACATTTATTGAGCACTTACACTATAGCAGATTCCTTGCTGGCTCTTTTTACATGTGGCTTCATGTACAATTTAAAACCACTTTGGAACCTCTCGGAGTGCCTAGCCACCTTCCACCATGGCTCAAAGTCAAGACCATACTTCAGACCATCAGAAGATGTGAGTACCAGCCATGTGAACAGGGTAGGATTCAAATCCTTTCTGCATATCAATATCTTCCTCTGTAAAAAGAGATAAGAATACAGTCATTGCCTATTTCTGTTGTCAGTTGGGATGAACATATGAAAAGAGAAAATATTAGAAGTGAGTAAAATTTTATGTGTGAACAAAGGTCCTATGCAATGGAGTCAGATTGTACAGTTGTAAAATACCAAATGTATATGATCAATAAAAAGAGGGAGGGAGGGGAAAAGGGAAGAAAAGAATAATTTGTCCATAGATGATAATTCATTATGTTATTCTCAATGGGAAGGAATGAGAAGACTCAGTCCTTACCAGTTCTTTATATTTCTCCACGTGAGAGCGACTCCCCATGCCAGGTATGATGTCCAAGGATTAGATGCATAACCTTTCCCTTCCAAGGGCTCTCCAGGCATGACCCTGCTTAGCTTCAGAGATTGGACTGGATGAGGAGTGTTCAGAAGGGTGAGGACATAGGCTAGCTGCATAGCCTTCTGGTAACCTGGTCTGCAAATTAAAGCCACCTCATTTGCCAACAAAGAAAAAGGTCACTTGTTTTAATGCATAATCAAAAACTGGCTGAGAAGACATCTCCCCAAGGGCATTTTCAAGAATCTTAAAGATTCTGCTTCTCAACGAACCTATGGTGAAGCACAACTGTTTTTAAAGCATCATTTAAATTAATATTTTGTAAAATAGAATAAAAATTAATTGCTAGAAACACAATAAAGTGCCAGACACTTTCTTGGGTGTCTAGCCATGCCACATGGCTTTCTCAGTTCTAAGACTCACCTCATTGCTGACCAGAAACTAATAGCTCAAGGATTTGTACCAGCTCATGAGCCATCTTTGAATAGCAAGGATCTAGATGACAAACATTATTTAACACCAGGGGCAATTTTAAAATCCAAAACATCCTTTAAAATAGAACTCTGTTTTCTACTCAAGTGAAGACATTTTAATCCTGTGTGTGTGTGTGTGTGTGTGTGTGTGTGTGTGTGTGTTTATGTGTGTGTGGTTCTGGGGATTGAATTTAGGGCCTCATGCATGCTAGGCATTTTTATCGCTCTATGTTCATCTCATTTTTTTTCTTCTCTCCTTGTTGCCCTGTAGGCCCAATGCCCTTAGGTACTTGTTTTACCAACTCAACCCCACCTTCAATTTTTCCAGCCTTCATCCTGACAACAGAGCCCTATGTTTTGGTAACTTCTATACCCAAAACATCTGCATTTTTGTTCTTATTTTTTTCCCTCCCTCCCTTTTTGTGGCCTATTCTCCTAGGGGCTTTCTGTAATCGTTGATGGATTAGTTTCCTTATTCAATGAATTTAATCTGAGAGGCGTGAATTCATGGCTTACTCCATTCAATTTCAGTATCTAAACATTCATTTATTTGAGTTTGTAGCATTTAAGGTATTTATTTGAGAGATTTCATAAAACAAACAATCCCAGGGCTGGTGATGTGGCTTAGTGGTACAGTGGGAGAACCTTGCCTAGCATGTACAAGGCTCTGGGTTCAATCCCCAGCACTGTAAAAATTTAAAACTAAGTAAACTAAAGTAAACTAAACTAAAAATACATATATTTAATCCCTGCTCTCCAATAGTTTAGCATCAAGCCATCACCTCTTATCAGACCTCATTTTCCACCAGACCCTTACCTGGCTAATTCCTCACTGTTCCCTGAACACACTGTGTTCTCTTCCATGTTATTCAATCATATTCTGAGTTCTTTCCGCTCCCCTACCCATTTTTTCCAGGTCCTGCCCAAGATTCATCTTCATCGTTTGCCTTTTTAAAAATTTTTTACGGACCACATTTTGATTCATTTTACACAAATGGGGTACAACTTTTCATTTCTATGGTTGTGCATGATGTAGATTCATACCATTCATGTAATCATACATGTACGTAGGGTAGTGATGTCTGTCTCATTCCACCATTTTTCATACCCCACCCTTCCCCATCTCATTTCCCTCTATTAATCTAAAGTTCCTCCATTCTTCGCTCACATCCCACCCCCCAACCCAATTATATATTATCTTCCACTTATCAGGGAAAGCATTTGGCCTTTGGTTTTTGGGGATTGGCTTATTTCACTTAGCATGATATTCTCCAATTCCATCCATTTATCTGCAAATACCATAATATTATTCTTCTTTATCACTGAATAATATTCCATTGTAAAATATATATACCACAGCTTCTTTATCCATTTATCTGTTGAAGGATATATGCCTTTTGAAAAGAAGAAATCTTCAGGGCCATGTGGATCTACCCTTTGGAATGCTGTTCAACTTGTCATTACATGTGCTGTGACACCATGTCATGTGGTTCATGAGTGGTTAGAACAGCATTTTTCTTTTCTCCCTAGTTATGTTACTGAATTCCAAGTTGTTTTTCTATTACTGTTATACTATTCTCCAATTACCAAACAGTCATAGGAACAGGCAGGAAATTTTATTCAATGGCCAATGAATAGAGAAGGCGAGTTCACACTTGAAAGGAAGCTTCTCCCTGAGCAGGTCTGGGATCAGGATTTTTATAAGGACTGCCTAATGAGGGGGTGGGTATACCTGCTTTCATCAGAGCTTCTCACGGAATAGAGAGGAAATTTGCAGGGATCCGGGTGCTCTCTCTTCTCTTTCTAAATTTGGAAAAGAAGGTAATCAAATATATAATGGCATTTGTGTGGTTTTTATCATTATAATGAGATTACAATGAGTCCAAGGTTTGTCTGGAATATCAACATGCTAGACCTAGCTGGTCTGTAGCCCCCTGTTTTTGTCAGAATTTTTTGCAACTGTAACTTAAAAGACCTGAAAATAACAATTTTAGAGGAGGAAAGTTTATCTGGGGGCTCACAGTTTCAGAGGTCTCAGTTCATAGAAAGCTGGCTCCATTTCCCAGAGCTCGAGGTGAAACAGGATATTATGGTGGAAGACTGTGGCACAAGGAAGTAGTTCACATGATGATCAGAAAACAGAGAGAGACTACACTTGCCAGATATCAAAATATATTCCCCAAGGCATGCCCCCAGGGATCCACCTCTTCCAGCCACACCCTATCCACCTTCAGCTGCCACTCAGATAATCCCATCAGAGGATCGATTCATTGATTAGGTTAAGGTTCTCATAACCCAATCATTTCTCCTCTAAACTGTCTTGCATTGTCTCACTCAGGAGCTTTGGGGGACACCTCACATTCAAACCATAACCTCCTCCCAGGGATTAGGAGTTTGTGATTACTCAAGGGTCAGCAGATGGGAGTGTGTGGTCTTTGTATATGTCTTTAACTTCTACAAGTGAGTAATATCTGCAAATAAAGAGCACTGAGAGGATGACAGGAGATTAGTAATTTGGGGGTTTAGACTGATTACAATAAGATTGAAAACACTTCCCCCCAGCAACAACCTCATTGTCTGGTACCATGATAATCAATGTCCACCCAACATCTATGTTCATTGCCACTGAAAGCAAGGTTGGTCCTTGACCCTCTGCAGAATTCAAACACCAAGACCCCTTGAGGAACATATAATCCAAGGACTGCAATCAGCTTTCTATTTCCCATGTATTTTGTGAACACTTGCTCACAGGCCATGAAAAAATAAAATGTGTCAGGAGAAAAGCAAATTTCAAAACTTTTACATGTACTATTTTCCTCTTTGAAAGTAAAATGGAAGTGAACATATTAACATTTTAAGAAGTCTTGAAGGTAGATTATTTATTTAAACCAGGAGTTCTCCAAAATAATTTGACCATGAAACTTTTTAATCTAAAATTACTAATACTCATCAAAACTAGTATTATTAAAGTTACAACTGAAGGAACACAAATTGGTTTAAAATTCCAAAATTAAACACTACAACTGTATAAAATAGATACTATTGATTTTGTTAGGTATCATCATGAGTATGATTTTTTTAAAAAGTCTTGTTGTTTAGAAATGAATGCTGATATATATCTGTGTGAAATATGTTTGAGGTTTTCTTTAAAATACTGTAGAAAAAATAGAGGTTGAGGTAGATTAACAGCCTGCAAAATGCTGATAATCATTGAAACTCAATTAATCCATAGAGTTTCATCACATAGTCTATCTATTCTGTGTGTTTGAAACATTCTAGTATACACAGCTTTATTTTTAAATTCTATGATATTTGAAATAAAGTAAGTCAAATTTTATTAACATGTAATTCACCAATTTATATGATCATTAAGGTGTTATATTAATTTGATTAAACTGAAATTTGCTGTAAAATTTGTCTTTAAAATATACTTAAAGTTATCAGTGAACAAAGAATTTCCAAAAATTATAGCACAGAATGGTTTACCAATCCCCAGGGAGTTCTGGATCTACCTCAGAGACACCCTAAACAGAGTAGGTGATAAAGTGATAATCTGTTCCCCACATCTGAGAAACTCCAATTTTAACCCTTAAATAGAATGGACATCTACTGGAGATTGTTTTTTTTAAAAGAATTCCACTATTTACAATTCACAATAACTAGACAGTGGAACCAACCTAGATGCCCTTCGACAGATGAATGGATAAAGAAGCTGTGAGATATATATATATCTATAGATATATATATATAGTAATTACTATATAGTAATTATATAGTAATATATAGTAATTATATTACTATATATATCTATCTATATATATATTACTCAGCCATCGAGAATAATAATATTATGACATTTTTAGACAAATGGATGGAATAGAGGGAAATGAGAGGGGGAGGGGTGGGGGTATAAAAATTGGTGGAATGGGACCGACATCATTACCCTATGTACATGTATGATTAACAATAATGATATGAATGTACATCATGCACAGCCATAGAAATGAAAATTTATACCCCATATGTGTGCAAAGAATCAAAATGAAGTCTGTAAAAATAAATAAATAAATAAATAAATATAAAAATGCAAAAGTGTGAAAACCACTGCAGTTCACGACACCACTTAGCCCAGATGGAAGTGGTCAGCTAGACCTAATTTGGTGAAGCCCTTCACTGTTCTAATGTACTCAGATATTTAAAATTGATAAACTCATTCCCAGACCCTGTTTCCTGTGCCTTCCCACTGAGGCCAGGGTGTGCTGCACTTGGGGACTTTGCTGGGTTTGTGTTTGTGGGTTGGTAGCTTGCCGGCTGCAGCCTTCTGCATGTCACACCAGGCCTCTTCCCCTCAGTTTGCAGCAAGTAGGGGACTTGCTTGTCCCCAGATGTGATTCTCCCCTCTGCATTAGCATGTGGGGCAGCTCCTCATGCTGCTTCAAAATCCAGGACTCAATTCATGGAGACTGCTCGGATAAGCCCAGGAGATAAGCTTGTCTCTTTCTCAAAAAAAAAAAACACTGTAAGAGCTAATTCTTGCCTGCGTCTTTCCAGATTTCTGAAGAGCACAGAATCCCATCTTGAAGTTCTTTACAGGGCCACTGAAAAATTTAGGAAATACCGCTAAGTGTTCATCTTTGTCATCTTTGTCAGATGTGAAAATGGAGGCTGGTAAAGGGTTTTTTCTCCTGCACTCCAAGGTCAAATTTCTTATATGACAAATTTCTACTTCCTGTAGGGCTTCAGAGCACCAACGGTGGAGTCAGATGGGCTCAGGTTCACCAAGTCCATGCCACTCCTTGAATTTGGGCAGTTTCCTTAGTTCTTATTATTCCCAGTTTCCTTATCTCTTATAGATTTGAGAATAATATCACCCATACCAGAGTTGTCCCAAATATTTTTATCTGAGCTAAGTGTTTCCCCAGCATCATTTTAAAATGTGAGGAGGAGGGATGAGTACTTTGAGTGAAGACTGTCCTAGATCATAGTAGAAACTTGGCATATTCTTGCTCGGCTATTGGTGCTCTCTTTTTGAAAGCAATGGGGAAATGGTTACTAGTTTGAAGATTATGCTCCTGTTTCCTAACAACTCTCCTAGTGAAGCAGCCTGGGCAAGCAAATCACCCTTTGCCTTCAAAATTAGCCTCCTGGAAGATCTAAATATAATAACCTTGGCTTCAGGTTATATCTAGAAACAGGAAGCAAATTCTGGTTAAGGGAGTAACCACTCTGAAGGACCTGTAAATCTCAGAGTGACATCCCCTGCTGGGACATTGTCTCATCATAATCAATGAAAATCAGGAGACCCTACTGATGCCAGACATAGACCTACATTTATTCAGCAATTAGTTTCTGTAGTGATTCCATATTTAGAATAAAAAATGAGATTGATCCAATACGATATTTCTGGCACTGTTAATTTAATCTAATTAGTCTGGCACCATTTTCGAAAAGCTGTGGCCACTGGGGCAGACTTCCAAATACCATAGATGGAGTGCCATTCTTTGCCAGAAAATGGACAACAGTCTTTCCAGGAACAAGACTTGACATATAGAAGTGGTTATTGGTTTTAGTTCTTGACTTTTCCATTCCAGCTATTTCCTCCTTTTCTCACCTTTTCCTCATTTCTGAAAATTTTTTTTAAGGTTGGCAAAAGGCATTATTCCAACCAGAAATTTCTTCTGTTGATAAATGAATTTACTAAATAGGTTCTCTCTTTTGCAAAAGAACATAAATCTCCACAAAGAGGTTTGCATTTGATTTCGATACATGTGAGCAATGAGGTAGCCTCAGGAAGCCAACTTTAAATACTTCAGAATGAAGCTTCTTAACAAAGACTCCCAAAGTACAGGCAAGCAAATCAAAGAAAAATGTCAAACTCCGAATACCCTCCCAGCCCAGGAAAACGTCAAAGAGCTGCTAGGAAGGGAAGAATGGGCCTTCAAATAATGTATAGCCAGGGACAGAGGAGAAAGAAAAGATAGTATCTGATTTATAAATATTTATAAAACAATCATTAGGCTTGGCTAGAACATGCAGTTCTTGCCTGAGTTCACTGCTGGGAAACAATAATAAAAAGCATAGAATTATTCAAATAGAGGTGAGAGGAGATTTAATTCCATATTTTTAAATATCTACTGGCACTCTTCATGCCATGTAGGGAGAAGGGTGCAGGAAATGAGCTCAGTGTAATCCTGTGCTTGAGCTGGGTGGAGGAAACCAGCTCAGATTCAAGTTTCAGAGCCACAAATTGGCCTTCGGTCTCATCTGGTCAGACCCTGGCCAACAGCATGTGCTGTAAATTGGTCCTTGGCTAATGCCCTCCCCAATCCTGTTCTGAAGGGGGTTCCTCAAGTCACCTTCTCGTCCCTCCCCGTTGTGCAGCATGTGGTGTCTGCTTAGAATGGACTGACATGGTTCCCTTTTAAGAGCCCAGTTGGGGTGCTTCTTTTGGAAATAATACTTTAGTAACATGCTTTGGGTAAGGACTTCTATTAGAAAGCATCATCTCACTCACGTTTGCTCTGGGCCAGACTTTCACATTCTGTGCACATAATGGTCTATAGCAGAGGTCTCCTGGCATGTCCGTACATTGCAAAAGTAAGCTACAAATGGGTCAGCAGGTATGGGAGGTTATATATCTTCATAATGCCAAAAGTGTTCAACCTTCTTTAAAGCCACTGTCCAAAAAGTTACAATGATTGAAATTATCTTTAGGCATGATTTGAATAACTCACTCTAAAAACTTCCAGAGTTCATAATTGTTATTTTGTCCCCTACCTGCTGCAAATTGAGGGGGAGAGCCCTTAAATATCTCTCCTAGACTATATACCACCGCCCATTTGTGCAAAGATTTCTGTCCATGATAACAAATAATACCAAGTTTCTCATTACAGTTTTTGAAATTATTTTCTTTGAAAATGATATATAAATTTAAAGTTATATTGTTCTTTGCAATTTTTATATAGTAACTATATAATGCAAAACTAATTTTTTCAACCAGTCCCCCACAGACATTCCAAAATCAGATTCCCTCCAATTTGTTCCAGTGTGCTGTGGACATATTACTTTCTGTATGTACCTTGACAAGAAAGATAATATATAATACTCAATTTCAACACTACCTCCAGACTTCTCCTAAGTGCTTCATAGGTATTGAACTCTCATAATGCCGAAAGCAAAATTCTCTTAAAGGGAGGACTATTCTGATGCCCATTTTACATATGGAGAGCTAAAGCACAGAGAGCAATTAAAGTATTTGTCCAGGCTACACAGCCAGGAAGCAATTGGGGTGGGATTTTTTTAACACTGGACTACACTATCTCTCAACCATAATCTTTCACAAGCATTTTCAATCATAGCAAAATTGCCCCCAGTGAGGAAAAAGTTGGTTCTTGGTGAACCTAAAGATTCTTGCTTGTTTTATATGTAAGGCACAGATTATATTTAGCATGTAAATGCAGCACAGTTTATCATGGGAAGGGGTAATTAGGGGAAAAAAAGTCCTTTGGGGAGTTTTGGTGAGGTCTGAAAGTCATTCCCCAGTAGCAACCCTTTCTTCAAACTCAGAGCACTCAGATGGACCAACATCATTTCTCCACCAGTCTAGATGCCTGAACTTTTCTATATTAGAGTCACATTCCTTTGGATCATGGTCATACTATCCATAGATGACCTCTTTCAAAATAAAAAAATGTTGCTATGATTAGTAGTATATTAATACCCTCAAGCAAATTAGTGAAAATGAGACTAGCAAGATAATAAAAAAAATCAGACTGTCATATTTCAAGAAGAGGGAAAAGAGACAGGTAAGGTGAGGAATACAGGGAGCCTCAAGAAGAAAATGCTAGGGCAAGTCTTGATGGAGTATGAATTTATGAAAGAATTGGGAACTCGAGGGCCTGAAAAACCAAGACAAAGAATAGAATTAAGTTCACATCTTGGCTCTAGTACCCACAACTCTGCATCCTTAGGCATCCCTGAGTCTTGATTGATTTGTCATGGGTGGAATGGACTTTAGAGTATAACACTCAAGAAGCATCTGGGATAGAATAGCACTCAATCGGTGCTAGCTTTAAATGTCAGCAGTTCCATCTCTCAACATTCCATGGCATTTCCACAATTCTCATGTGATCACCTTGCAGCCTCACTAGGGCCAGTCATGTGCTTAGAGTAACTCACCCTTTCCTCTCCCAATTCACTGGGAAGACAAGGAAGGGGGAAGTGTGACTTTTTCTCACCTAACATCTGCGGTACCAATGGCAATAGCATCTAGTTTGGCTTCTTAGTGGTTCTCTAATCACATTATTACACAGACAGCTGCCTGGCTTTAGAAAGCAAATTCTCTTCTTCATTGTTGCAAATATTTCCAATGGAAAATTTAAAGGTGTAATTTTTCTGAACCAATCAAGTGATTGCCAAGATGGAGTAAATAAAAAACTTTTCACAGGAAAGTATCAGCCATAACAGCACGATCAATTCATCCCTTTTCATCCTCCAAATCACTGGGGCTTTGATTTATCCTAAACTAGATCTCCCAGATTTTGACCTATGTCTTTGGTTCTTTACTTGGGAGCAAATGTGAGCTCCTTAGAGAGAAGGTTATATTTAAAGAAAAGCAGAAGTGCATAACAGATGTGGAAACTTAGAAGCTATACAGTTTTATTTGGACCAAATTATTGCAGGACTGGTTATACATGAGCACCTTTTTCAAATCTATTGTAGTCCAGCTCTGCTATAGGGGATCATGACTTGTCCAACAGACAAACGACATTGAGTTCTGGAGCCAGGAGGGATCCCTCCTCCAGGTGAATGCAAGCATTCTTCACAGGGCTCGAGAATCCCTTCCCTCCAAACTTTTCAGGGAAAAATATCCAAGGTGACTCCATGAGCACAGAATTTCAATCAATCAGTCTTCTACTGATTGATTCTACTACCCCGATTCTAGATTTCATACCCGAACCTGTAGGATGAAAGTAAACTCTTACCAATTTCCTAAATGCCTCTTTTTCCTAAATATATGATCCTAATTCCAAATTCCCTTAATGACTCAGATAGACATTTTCCATGGATCTGCTACCCACCTGTCCCTGAGTGGGCCAACTGTTACCATTTGAGGAGCCTAGAGAGAGAGAAACATTGAAGAACTTCTGGCCCCTCCTATTGTCTCTCTCCATACTCACCTCTTGAGAATGGGGAGGGATATAGAAAGGTCAGAATGGGACTCTCTAAAATTGTGTCACCCAATACCATAGCCACTAGCTGCATGTGGCTATTTAGATTTTAATTAGTTAATATTAAACAAAATTTAAAACTTAGTTCTTCAGTCATATTGATCATATTTCAATTACGCATTAGCCACATGTGGCTAATGGTTGCTGGGCAGATGTAGAACATTTCCTTTGCACAGAATGTTCTGTTGGGTAGGGTTACTCTACAGCAAGCAGCTCAAGAGAGGGGTTCCTCTTGACCATACCTAAGGGTATGACTCTTGAAAACCACTGTTGGCTTGAAAGCCAGAGATTTTCTCCTAATTAGACCCTTTTGAAAATGACCTCCTAACAGCAATGGACCCAGGACTAGTTAGTACCGTGATTCCTCTCTTTGGTAATTTCACAATTTAAGCCAAGTTCTTCCATGAGTATCATATGGAAGACATATATTTTAGAGGGAAGTGTCTTTTTACAAAAATTTAATTTTTTATTGTGATAAAATATGCATAACATAAATATTGCCATTCCAACCATACAGTTCAGTAGTATTAATAGATCCACAATGTTGTGTGACCAACACTATTACCAGAACATTTTCATCATCCCAGACAGAAACTCTGTACCCAGTAACTCTCCATTCTCTTCTCCCTTATAATCTGTAATCTAATTTCTAACTCTATGAATCTACCTATTCTAGATATTTCATGTAAATGGAATCATACAATATCTTTTCTTTTGTGTTTGCCTTCTACACTTAGCATAATGCCTTAAAACTGGATCTGTTCTGTAGCCTATATCAGAACTTCATTCTTTTTATGTCTGAACAACATTCCATTGTATGTATACCCACCTATCACATTTTATTCAAAGGAAGAGATCATTTAAAGTAACCAAAGAGGGAGAAAACCTTTTCTAGCTGGTCCTCTAATATGGGATTAGCTTCCAAAATATTTAAAGAACCCAAAACACTTAACACCAAAAAGTCAAATAACCCAATAAATAAATGGGCAAAAGAACTAAACAGACATTTCTCAAAAGAAGTACAAATGGCCAACTAATATATGAAAAAATGTTCAACATCTCTGGCAATCAGGGAAATGCAAATCAAAACTACACTGAGATTCTATCTCATTCCACTTAGAAAAGCAATCAGCAAGAATACAAATAATAAATGATGGTGAGGTGGGGAAAAAGTACACTCATAGATTGTTGGTGGGTCTGAACATCAGTCAAATTGATAATAGATTGAATTTTTTTCTCTCATATGTGGAAGCTAAAGCAAAATGAGGGAAAATAAAGGATGGCAGATACTACAAAAATAAAGGGGAGATCAGTGGTGTAGAGGAAGTGGAATGAAGGAGAGGAGAGGAAGAACAGGAAATGGGAGGAAATGGGGAATGAATTTGATGAAATTACACACTATGGACATGTATAAATATACCACAGTGAATTCCAGCTATACACACACACACACACACACAC
>JAJEJO010005078.1:11304-156004 GCA_020662805.1 Glaucomys volans | reverse complement strand
CAGAGAAGAGGGGAGGGAAAGGGAAAGAGAAGGCACTGGGGACTAGAATGGAGCAAATTAAATTCCATACATGTATGTTTATGTCAAAATGCATCCTATTACATATAATTATAATGCACTAATGAAAGCATTTTTAAATAAAATAAAATAACCAGAGAGCTGAGGTACATTATTTTGCCTTGTTGAATTCTCTGCCATTCCATTCCACTTATCCTTTCCTATCAAAAAAATGGAATTGTTTTCCTATTTTTGGCTTCACATCAGAAGGAATTAAGATATCACTGGGCTACTCTTTCTGATAGGCAACGTAATTGCACAGGGCCTGCCTCAGAGTAAGTGTGTTACTCTGTTATTATTATCATTCTTAGGCAGCCACGTGGCAAGATGGTCCAGTTAGTTGACCTGGACACTGTTGGAACAGTTGACAGGACCCATCTGACTACTTTGCTGCATCCTTAAATTTCTGGTAAGTCCACCACATGTTAAGGGTGTATGTTCCTGTCTGTTGTTCCTGCCAGTGTTCCTTACCAGAGCCCCTGAAGTGACACATAGCCAATCTTTTTCCTTGCCATGCAGCACTGCTCTAGTATTTGAAAGTGATTCTCCCCTTAGAATAACTTCACTTCATACCTACTTTCTTATTCCACTAATTTAATATACTTGGTTATAGGTTTTTCCCTAGATTTCCATTTCTTCTCTAGATATAGTTTAACTTGTTCAAGACCAAAATGTGTGATCCAGGGCTATATATAATAGTCCAGATGTAGCCTGGCCTTGGAGCATCACTTAAATATTGCCAATTATATAGAAACATAGAAATAGTCACATTATGCATATGTGTCTCTCCTATACCCCTCTCTCATATAGACACAAAAGGCTGTAACACACAGAGATTCAGCATTTCAATGCAGGCACTTGTATTATGGTGGCATGGGTGTTTTGGTGTGCATGTTCTTCACACTTTATCATCTCTGAAGAACACAGTGTTCTATTAGGTCAACCCCCAGAAGGTCACAGTGGTGAATGACTCCACTGCTCAGCTGTAGGGCTGGACATGGACACCAGTGGTGATGACTTACTGCCATTGGAGTCTTCCCAGAAGATCAAATCTGTCAGCCAGGGAACAAGGCATACAGAAGTTTACAGAGCCTGACTTTGAACACTGAAGTGGTACCCCAGACTCTACAAAGGTGTTTAGAACTTTGTTATCTCTTAGACACATTTTCATTTTTAAAATTAAAAAGATTTTAAAATTCAACTTACGAATCCATCAAGCATTGTTTTTACCACTTCTTCACTTAGAGCATCCCCCTCTCCTGCTCTCCCTCACTTTCCTGCTTTTAACCCCTCCAAAGCACATTGTTGGGTAGCCCGTGTGCATAGGTCACACCAACAACAGAGGGCTTAGAGGAAAGCAGCAGTCATTCACAGGGGAAGAGTTTGGCAGACAGTTTTGCTACAGCTTGATCAGAGAAGCTGCTGTTTATTTATTTTATAAAGAGGGAATGGAGAGGAGATGCTGGGCTACAATAATAAAATGACCTTTCTTCTGAATAGATCAGCTTCATAAGTTAAAATGATTCAAGGCTTAATCTAGTATCTGGGGAATAGAATCCTCTGTTTTCAAAGACAGATGTGATTATGACACATAGTCAGCAATGTTTTTCTTCATTATTGTTTGGCCTGAAATTGGGGTTTGCTAGGATGGAAAGGAAGAGAAGAGGTTGAGGACTTGGAGAATAAATAGGAATTAAATGGGAGCGTATTTGTGGTTCAGTATCTCTAGTACAGAGTTTTATTGTTGGCTTAGGTAAAATATCATTTGGAATTTATCATAAAAAAGTCTCCCAGGTCTTTTGGTAAACCATTCTCAAATTAAGGGATAGAATCGGAGTCTCATGAGGTTGTTTTTCATTAACTTAACAGAAAAAACATACTTTAGAATGAGGAACTGAAGCCAGTATGAGGGTTTCCTAAGCTACCATAACAGTGCAGTTTAGAATGTGGTGTGCTTCAGTTAGTTCTTAGATAGTTCTTTTAAGACATACTAAATATGGTTCTGTCTGCTCTAAGACAACTTTTGGTTTCATTACCTAGGTGATTCCTACAGTTTTATGACAAAAAACACTGAATATAAAGGCTTGAGGTAGTAAAGGTATTCCTTGTCCTCTGCCTTCAATATCTACTGGCAAGTCACTCAACTTTCATGTGTCCCAAATGTTAAATAATTAAAAACAACTGTATCAAATCCTACCTTCATATGAGGATTATGATAAAATAAAATAAAATGAGAAATAACATGTAAGAAAGCACTTTGGGAAGTTAAAAATAAAGTCACCAATATATTTAGACCACAGTAGCTGATGTTGACTGCTCAGTTTTCATGCATCAGGCACCGTACTGAAGAATTTATAGATATTATATTGTTTATTCCTCATGATGGATTTATGAGGCATATGGTAGCCACTGCATAAAGAAGAAATAATGACATCAATAGGGTAACAGTTATGAAGAGGAGGAGTTAGGATTTGGATCTGAATTGTTGAACACAATACCTATGAAAGCCTGTCTCTTTTAGCTGGGAAGGCATTGATCTATAATAACACTGAGTAACTTCAAGGCTTAATACTCATTGGATAGTTCACTAAGGCAGGGGTTAGCAGCCTCTGAGACAGCCCCCGGTGGTTCCCACATCTTAATATTCATGACCTTTTGTAATCTTCTCTGGGGAGAAAGGGGATAACATGATTCCATGAGTCACTTCTAATGAAAGGAACACAGCAGAGGTGATAAGATGACACTTCCAAACATTAGGTTATAAAAAGACTGTGCCTTCCATCTCAGCATGTTCCTTAAATCTAGGGAAAGCTAACTTCCATACAGTGAAGGAGCACAAGGAAAAGTTCACATAGTAGGTCTGTGAGGTGTGCCAATAGTCCCATGACTGAGCTTAGCTACAGATCCTCTAAGGCCTGCTAGAAGATCTTGGAAGAATATTCTACCCAATCTGAGCACTGGGATGACTATAGCCTTGACCAAAATCTTGACTACAGTCTCATGCTTCTGGGAAACCTGCTCCTGGATTCATGACTTACAGAAACTATAAGATAACAGCCATTATTAATTACTGTGTTTTGGAGCGTTCTATTATGCTCCAAATAATATGTTGTATTATGCAGTAAATAATACAAATGGTAACCAAGTGACTGAGTGGAAAGCTGCAAACTACAAAGACTGCCTCCTTCAACTCATTAAACGCATACTTATTTTGCCAAACCTTAGATGTGGTCCCTGCCCCAACTTTTAATTGTCCTATGTATAGAGATATGGGGGGGAGAAATATTTTTAAAAATTAAAAATCAAGATTCTTTCTAAAATTCTGAAACAGTATAAAAAGCAGAGTTATGAAGTCATCAAAAGGTGTTCCAATTCCAATGTCTGAATACAGAGCCATTCTTCATCAGTTTCTTTATTTGAGCAGATGTATATTACCTATGAAAAAGTTTATAAGATGAAATGAAAGAAATGTGTGGAAAACACCTGTGAGGCAGGACTTAGGTACACAACAAGCAATGATTCTGTGGATCTTCCTGTCCCCTTTTAAAAATAGGGAGTAATCACCCATATTGTGCAAGGCTACCATGTGAAGAAAAGCATAGGGCGTGGATGTACCTAGACTATTAGGCCCCGTCAGTTCCTTTGGAAACTATAAATCGTGCAATGGTTATGAAAGATAAAAATAATTTTATAAAAAAATTTCGAGGATTCTAACTTTTTGTTTAAAAAATTAACTTTTTGTTTTTCCAACTGAACATTTGGTTATCTCTTTCAAAGGGCCTCAGAATAAATCAGTGGTGAGACTGGAAAACAAGAGTTTGATGAGCATCTAAACACAAACATCAGCCTACCACATGCAACCAATAGGATGAACACTAATGATCAGGGATCAGAAGTTCAGGACTTTCTCTTTGCCTCTGGGGGTCAATCAATGTCCACCACTAAATGCAAGCATCAGTAGTTTCAGGTTCTTAGGCATTGTAAATTTGTTGAATGGTCACCTAACACAATTATTATTTATAAATCATTCACATTTCTATTACAACATGCCATATAATTGGTGCTCCTGACCTAAGTCCTAGAATTAGACCAACTTTAATCAACATTAATATGACTAAAATAGTATCTGAGAGCAGAAAGATGCACACACAAATGCACACAACCTCCCAACCAAGTGAAAAATCAGTTTAGACTAGAGTACACTGAATTTTATTTCTAGAGGAATTACATATGACCACTAGATGGCACTAGAGTCTGATTTCATCTTGTATTTCCAAAACAGTCCCTGGCAAAAACAACTATAAGGCTATCATAAATTTTCGGTCAGTTACTTGTTTATCTGATGTGGTGCAAGGTATAAGGCATTGTGATATTATTTTTCAAGTTCCCAGCAATCTCCTGTCAATAAGTGAACATATTGCCAACTGAAACCAACTGATCTTGTTCCAACAAGTGAATGTCTTGATTCTTTGAAAAACTTCCTATAAGTAACTTTGTTTCCATAAATGAAATAAATTATAATTTACAAATGAAAAGATGAAGCACGATGTGCTTTTGTCAAAGCACCAATTCCAATTATTAATTTCCTCTAACCATTCAAATCTCAGGTCAAGAACATCCACAGCATTGGAAATTCATTCAGCAAATATGTTGAGACATTCAGTGTTCCAGAGGCAGGGGCGTCCCTCCTGGAGTAGGCTCTCTAGTGGAAGAATCAGACACTATGCAAATGAATAGATAGAATAGATAAATGGGGACAAGTAGAAGTATATTTGATAAGGTAGTCAGAAGTCTTCCCTAGAAGGTGACATTTGAGGAAGAAGTATATGACAAGATAGAATCAACCACAGAAAGAAGGCCACTGTGGTGGAGAAGAGGAAGGGGAGAGGAATCTGGACAAGCAGGCAGGCCAGGTCGTGGAGTAACTTAGAGTCTGCATTTCATCTTGTTATATAGGCTACTGGAAGGTTTAAAGCAAGCAACTAGCACCATCTGATTTGTAAGTTTTTAAAAGATTATTCTGGGAGCTGGGTGTGTAGCTCAGTGGTTGAGTACTTGCCGAGCATGTATGAGACCCTAGGTTTGATCCTTGGCCCCAGCAGGGGGAGAATTCATTTAGGCTGCTATCAGGGAATGGATTGCATGCCACAGGGTAACAATAGCAATTACTTAATAAATGCATAATAAATAAAGGAATGACTATGCCTGTTTTGTGCCTAGCACCAGCAAAGGGCTTAGTATCCACTGAAATTCCCTTTATGAGCTATCACACTTGTAATATTATGCACACTCTTGAGACAGTGGTTCTCAAATTTTAGGGCCATCAGAATCATCTGAAGCATCTGTTAACACAGATTGCTGGCAGGTATCCCTCATCATACCCATCTCCTATCATTCCTCCTTCCATAGTTCAGATTCAGGAGATCTGGGGCCCAGAAATCTGCATTTCTTTTTCTTTTTTATTTAATTATTTATCGTGGTGCTTGGAATTGAACCCAGGACCTCACGCATGCTAGGCAAGCACTCAGCCACTCAGCTATAAAGCCAGCCCAGCAATCTGCATTTCAAAAAATTCCCAGATGCTGCTGCAGATGATCTGAGGACCACTCTTAGGAAACAACTGCTGTAAGAGGTTGAGCATAAAATGCCCACAGCTGTTAAAACAAAAACAAGCAAACAGGGAGAACTTAATTCAGTTCTACTATGGATCAGCCGCCAGATTTCAGACATTGTATTATTAGTGAGGGAAAAACTGTTCATTCCTGACCAAAGATGATGTTCCTTTCTTCCTTAGGAACAGAGTCCCAACTTTGTTCAGGATTATTGTGTCCAGCTCCATAGTTGAACCAAGTTGGCTTAGACCAAATATAGGAAGCATTGTAGACGTAGGGGTCTCTCTGTCTCCTTCACAAACTATACCTCTTATGTAGCTACTCCTGCTCAGTGTTAAAAGAAAAAAAAGAAAAGAAAAAAAACTAGTTAAAACAGATTAAAGCAAACTTTATTTGGGGGTACCTCTGAGGAGTTAGCATGTCTAGTGGTCAACCTGTTCTCCCCACATCCCAGTAACCACCTAAGTTTGTGCTCAGCCATTGTGCAAGATTCCAAGTTCTTAGGACAGTATTTGGCAGATTCTCTCTGACCATCAATCAACATCACACTCTATCCTCTAGTCAAAATAGCTTTTCTCAGGTTTTGTCTACCCTGGGTGTGGTGCCTTAGTATGAATAGACTCTCAGCTTGGAATGGTCCTTCACCTCATTCAGGAGTTTCCAGATTTGCTAGATTGCAAGAATAGTCTGGGACACTTAAGATCCTTGGATCTCATCCTTTGATGAATCAAATACTCCAAAAGAAGGAGCCTGAGAATGTGTTATTCTGAGCAAACGACCTGGTAATTTTTATCAGGTACTTTTAGAAAAGTCTTCATTTTTCTGTCTCCTTTATACTGCTTAGCTCTCAATTTTACCATTGCTCCCCTCAAGGAAGCTTTCCTTGATCCCCCAAATAAGGTTGGGTCCCCTTCTTATCTGTTTCATGCTATGCTCATGGTACTTTGCACTATTTGTAAACCTTTACTCAAAAGAACTTGGTTGAAAGTGTTCCTCCAAGATCGTAAATATAGTGAAGGTAGGAAGTGTGTGTCTTATTAAGACTGTACCTGGAGTGCCCAGCTCCTTATCAAGCACATAGTAGATCCTCAGGTTGCCTGACTAACTCATGGGCCCTCTATTCTGCATCTGTAAGATGGGATACATCTAAAAATAGTGACCTCTTCATCAAGGAGTTTTCAGTCCTGGGGGGGAGCATATTTGCATCGTCCCACAACTGAAATGTGTGTCCTTATACTAAGTCTTATGCCCACCCTGGATCTTGAGGGTTTTTTCGTTTCTGTTTTTGTTTTGTTTGTTTGTTTGTTTGTTTGTTTTAGCGCTAAAAGAAGTAGAAACAGAATAAAAGAGAATACCAGGCTTGAATGTGAGTCTTAGAAACCTGACACAATAGGGAAATGGGCAGCTTTGTCCTAAGGAAGTATACATTTTGCTTACAGTTCACAATGACTATAGATTCTTTACCAGATGAGAATCTAACCTGAAGGTCTTGTACTTTCCTTCTGGGACAATCTCCGTTCCTACTGGCATAGTCCCTGGTTGAGGGTGAGCAGGTTGAGGTGAGCCCTCTCATCCCACTGTCTCCCCAGGGCAAATGCTCGGCATCGGAATCCAGCACCATGTGTCAAGGCGGTGGCAGTGGAGGCGGAGATCAAAAAGGAGATGCAGCTTTTTCAAAGAGCACCGTATGTCTCTTTTTATTTCCAAACCAAATGAGATGGGTTAGGGAATAAATGTAGAACTTGTATCAACCTCCTGATTCTTAGGGATCAGACACCTTAAAACGGTATTTTTATTTCCTTCTCAGGCTGTTCCAGGGCCAAATGCTCACCTCTTCTGACACTCATTCACTTCTTAGGCACTCTCATCAATTCCTTTGGTTGAAATCTGTAAGTGTGAACCTTTTGGGGAACAGATAGCTATTCCATATCTATTAAGTGCATTCATCCCATGTGCCACACCTTATCCGTAACCTAGCCAAATGGGGCCTATTCTCAGACATGACAACTGAGGAAGAGCCCAATGAGAATTGAGATGACTCAGCTTAAATCCATTTCTGGGATTTGGAAGGCACAGTTCTTAATCATAAACTCAATGAACAGGAAACTCAAGTGCCCTCAAGTTGATCCACAAATTAGGGAGACAGAGGAAATATTCAAGATCCTCTAGCGCCATGGCTTTTAAATCTTTTTAGTCTTGGTTTAACCAGATTCTTATTGGATACACACTGTGTTAAATGACTATGAAAAGATCTGCAAGGGTTGTCACAGGAGGTTCTTCAGAGTCCCATCCACCTTATCTCAAAAACAGTTGGTGAGGAGTCTCCGTGCATTTAGTTTCAAGATCAAAAATCTACAGCTTCATCTCTATATTTTTTCAAATGGGAATACTGAGGTCTAAAAAGAGAAATCCTTTTCTCATGACCATAGAACTCATCAAGAGAAGATCCAGCCTAGAACCAAGATCTCCAGGCCTCTAGTTTGGGGCCTGGTTCACTTCTCTGTAGTATAGAATTTCAGCTATTGTTCCTTCCAAATTTGTGCTATTCCCAAATTCAGGTTTTTGATGGGTTGTAGATATTTTCAGAGATACTCAGTACTAGCATTGGGGTGGGTCAGAGCAAACAGACAGAAACCAAATCCAATCTAGCCAGCCAGGTACTTAATTACACCAATTAATAGATAAATACAGCCATCGCCCCACATACTCTGTTCCATCTGTACCCACTTATCCAACTAACCTGGAGTAAATATTATTTTTTTTAAATTGTGTTTTTACGAATATATACTACTTATCTGTCACTATTTCCTAACCAATATAGTAAACAGATATTCACAAAGCATTTACACTATTATCAGGTATTATAAGTAATCCAGAGATAATTTAAAATATAATATAAGAAAGAATGTACATAGGTTATATGCAAATACTACACCATTTTCTAGATGGAACTTGAGCATTCTGACTTTGGTGTCCTGAAACCAGTCACCCAAGAATGCCAAGAAATGACTGTAACCCTGTCCCTCGTCTTGTACAACTTTAAAAATCTCTATCCACTGAAAACACTTGGAAGAGTAGAAACTGTGAAATTGCACCACTGCACCCCCTGGAAGAAGCATTCAGTGAGTTACTTGCCCACTGTAAAATTGTCTCCAAAATAAATTCAGATTTTGCCTGGGGACCCAATGGATCCACAGGTATCACCAAATATTTGACACATAGGGGACCTGACGGAGCTCAACAGGTGTCAAGTTTTTTCTAGTATCCCTAGTGGCCATGTTTCCCGCTTCCTTTGTATATATTGTTTAAATTATTTGACTCTTCTTACAACTCCACTACAGTTTAGGGACAGAGATTACATGAGCCCAAAACAAATGAATTAATATGACATGATACTTTAATCTGGGAGGCCAAAACTAAAAGCATTTCTCTTCATTCTGTCTGGCAGGTTACATATTGTTACCTGGAAGAGTAATTTGTGGCTCCTAAGAAAGATGCTTTTACTGGCTACTCCTGACAGACAAATTGTATTTGTCCCTTTGCATTTATTTTACTATTAATAAAATTGACATCCAAATATACTATCCTCAGAAATGGAAGTCTGCCTTTACATTTATTTAGCCATCTTTCATGATTTTCTTCCAGGAAACCATCTACACGTAGCAAATTTTGTTACTTTGACTAACCTGCTGCTCTCTATCAACCACCGTATGTATCTTTTAATTAAGTAGAAAAGAGATCTTAAAAGCACACATAAGCCCAGGAAGCTCTATTTCTGGCTGACAGCAATGTCTCCTCATTTGCTAGCAAAAGCACAGATTGACAGAATAGAATAGATCAAGAAAATTGATCGTTACTCATATGCTGGATTGAGTCAATATATGTAAATCCATCCCTATTGCTGGCAGGCACTGGAGATGCTTGCCATGCAGAACATAGTTACAGGCTGCTTTCTAGTCCAAATGCCAGCCTTTCACTTTAATGCAGCAAAACTACAGTTATGTACTCGGAAAGCTCTTTTGTATTCATAACAACTGCAGTTTGAATGTGGTTCAGGACAGAGAAACTGTATTTACGAGCCACCATCTCTTCTGAGTCAATACAATTTGCAGTAAATACAGTTTAAGTTAGAGCTACGGTATAGATGCTCTGGGAATTTCTTTGTGATTTTACTACATTTTGGAGGAAGCATTTTAAATGCTCACTGCTTTCAAGTTCATTTCTTTAAAGTGAACAGCCTCACATGGTTGTTGTGAAGATCAAGTGAAATAATAGATATGAAAAAGCCTTTGAAAAAAATTAAAAGCATTATGCAAATGGGAGACGACTATTATTATTTTTTTTTTTGTCTCAAGGTCCTTTTACTTAAGGGCAATGCTTCCTAGTCATCCCAATGCCTGTTTTAATCTTGATTTAAACTAGTTGAATATTCAAAGTAGCAGTGCCTGAAACAGAAGGCCTAGGAACATAAAATACACATTATGTGTTTAGATATCCCTTAATATCTTCTCAGAGAGGAATAATTGTGAGCCTGATAGTATCAAAGAAGAGTCATGTTTCTTTCCTCAGGAGTAGGATCTATCGGTATGTGAATCTGTCTTTCAAGAGCTCTTAGAATTGCTACCTTCCCTCCCTGGACTTCAACCCATTTAAAAGTAAACAGAGTAATCCCCTCCATGGTGTAGATTGCAGGAGGACCATAGTTCATAAACAAATACATGTAAACCATCAATCAGGCTGACAGCTCTCTCATAATTTATGGCAGCAGTCACGGGAAAAGCTCTTCGGAAAACAGTGGAAGTCCACTAATGGAATCTGCTGTAACCCCAGAAAAGAGGCCACATCTGTAGCCCTTTAACTTATGCCCACCCATCCTAGCTACTCCAGACAACCCAGTACCTCTTTTTCTACCTATCTCACCTTAGAAGTAGTAAGAGCCTCAATTACCCCAGCCAATGGCCAGAAAGGTTTGCAGGGGCAGAATTACCTGTTAGCACAGGAAGACATGTTCAGGATCTCATTTTACAAATGACACTCCCTGCAACTCATCTCCTTTATATCAGTAGTGTCTGGCACTCTGTCATTGATTCTTCTCAGACCTCCCCAATCCTTAACCTTGCTGTGCTTTGGATTGCTGCTCTATACCTCCTTTGCAATCCCTACTAAACTGCTTGAAGAGGTTGACCAATTTCACTTCCACACCATGATCTCTGAAGTAACCTACTCTTCTTCCACTATCCTGAAGTTGACTTCCCAGAAGTCACTGGTGATTTCCTTATCACCAGACTCCAAAGGCGTCCTCTCACCCAGCATTCTGTTTTATCTCTCTGTAATTGTAAAGCTGTTGATCATGCCCTTTGATTCAAATTTCATCCTCATATCACACTTCAGATGTGTTTTTTGCATTGTCTAGTGGCGATAGCTCTCTGAAAAGCAATGTACCCAAAGCTTAAATCATCCTACTCCCACAAAACAGATCCTTTCCTTTTGTACATTAGCTGGATTAATCCAGTAAATAAAAATTCCTCTTGGGCTGGGGTTGTAGCTCAGTGGTAGAGCACTTGCCTAGCATATGTGAGGCACTGGGTTTGATCCTCAGCACTGCATATAAATAAATAAATCTAAAAAGTAAAGGTAATATGTCCATCTACACTAAAAAAGGTTTTAGAAAAGATTTTTAAAAATCTTCTTCATCAATTGATTACCCTAAGGTACAGGCATACAGATACAGATAAGATAGGACAGCTTCATTCTTTTCCTTTGGTTTTTTTTTTGTTTGTTTGTTTGTTTGTTTGTTTACAAAATAGTTGGATTCAACAAAATGGTTGGATTCTATTAATAGCATCCTTATAAATTGAGTAGGTTTGTGTGTGTGTTTATGTGTCTCTGCACTCATGGAATTAAACTTATTTGATGTTCTTGAATCCATTGCAATTATCCTCTCTGGGAAAATTATTCCATATTTGACCACTGGGAGCCACTTCAAGTTAGCTCCCGAGTCTTTTTGACACAACCTAGTAATAGCTTCCTTGCTCTCTGGTACATTGTAAGCTCATCATAAACATTTCCTGTCTCAGATTTGGAGCCATTCAAATCCAAGGAGAAGGAAATAATATTTTAAGACTACAATCTGCATGTCTGATGTGCTTCGTACTGATAATATGGTCACTGTTTCTAGGCCTTTTAGTGGGAAAAACTGGAAGCCGACAGTCTCAGTTGTTTCTGTAGCTAAGAAACAACAACAACAACAAAATCCTGAGGATGGATAACTTAATAGAGTAAGGCACTTTATTTGACTCTGAAATCTTGGCACCAAATCCTGGCAAGGAACCCTGATGGCATCATAACATGGTAGAGAGACAGAAAGGGAACTAGCTTCATGCAGAAGGAGCCTAGAAGGTGGCCTGCTGTACAACCTGTTCTTTGGACAAACCTGGATCCCTTAAAAGTGGCATTATCCCTTCTGAGAGTGGCGACCACCTTTCACATAACCCTCCTACTCTGCATTACCCCTTTTTTAAAATAGGTATGTTATCAACATTGTTGATCAGGCGCACATTCCATAGTATACTGTCCCCCCTTATAGTGACTTCTTAATCCTAATCATAGAAGTAAATTGATATTTAATATCTTTTACTCATGTTTATGGTAAATTTGGTTCTTAGGAACTAATTTTTAGTACAGGGATTTTTTTTTTAAATCAGTCTTTAATGGACCAATACTTCTTAAATTTTGATGAAAATAAATTACTAGAGAAATGGTTCATGCACTTGAATGTTATGGCAATGTCAAGGGCTTAAAAGTTTCAAAATGCATACTCTTAAGTTACATTATTTCATTGTGGTTTGGTAGATTCCTTAGAAAGGTCACTGAGAACAATGTTCTCTGTGTTCTTGCATGTTTGCATCAGTTGAGCAGAGAGTTTTTTTTATTATTATTATTGCTTAAAGGTTGGTTGAACATGAGATTTTGGGCTCACATTTTTTTTCTATGAGCATCTTAAAATGTCACTATAATTTTTTTGGTCCTAAGGGTACTACTGTTAATAATTCTGATGGCAATTTACTTTCTTTCTATTTGTCTTTTTGCAGAGATGTCCAAAGGATGTTTTTCTTTAAAGGATAGTATCGTCTATTATGGGTTAATTTTCCAGTCTGTTCAATAGACAATTCAAATTATTTTCTATTTCAAATGATACGCTCTCCCCTGGGATTCCTATTATATATAACATATATAACAGGAATTCTGAAATTTGTTATACTATGGAAACTTTTAGTAATCTGGTTAAACCAATGGACCCTTTCTCAGAACATCTTTAGATGTATAACATGGAATATATAGAATTTCAAAGGGAACTAATTATACTGACATAGCTACATAAATAATTTAAAATTTTGATGTAGTAATATATTTACTTCTTTACTAATATAATAATATGATGTAGGTATTTAAAAATAAGATCTAGAGATAGTTAACAACTACATGTTTAAGAAAGTTGTGAACATAAAAGATGATTGTTTATATTGGGGTTTGCATATATGTTGGAATTTTGTTCTGTTTTACTTTTTGGTGCTGGACATTGAACCCAGGTGCACTTTATCACTGAGCTACCTCACAGTCGTTTTTATTTCTTATTTTTTTATTTTTTTGAGACAGGGTCTTGCTAAGTTGCTGAGAGTCTTCCTAAGTTGCTGAGGCTGTCCTTAAATTTGCAATCCTCCTGCCTCAACCTCCAGAGTCACTGGCTTTACAGGCATGTACCACCAACCTCTGCTGGATATATTGTTTTAAACTATAATTTGATATTGTGACATTTGTGATTTCAGGGGATGATGAAGTCACAGGTACTGTTAATACTACTGTGTTGGGTCCTATATTGATAATTTTTTATTGACAATTTTAAATCTCAGTTAGTGACAAAAGACACAGCACTTTTCCTGACTGCTACAGTTTGGATGTGCTTCATCTCCCAAAGGTTCATGTACAGGAATAGTGATCCCATTGGTGCCAGTGACCTTTAAGAGGTAGGGTATTGGGGAAGGTAATTAAGTCACTGGGGCACCATCCTTGGAAAAGCGCCTCACTGAGTGAGATCTCATGAGAGTGGGTGGTTATAAACTGAAGACACCCAAGGCACGCTTTGTACCTCCTACATGCAGCTGGTTTCTTTTCTGCTTCTCCACAATGCAATGACTCAGCAAAGAGGCCCTTCAAGAGGCTAAACAGATGGGCAACCCAATCTTCAGTTTCTAGCCTTCAAAACTATGAATGAAATCAATCTCTTTTCTTTACAAATTACCCAGAATCAGGTGTTTGGTTATAGGAACAGATAATGTACTACTGTACCAACCATGTTCATTGGGTGGATTGAATTTTATTCACAAACTCTTAGATCCATGAACCCTAGACCCCTCTTTTAAATATATGTTCAATCTTCAAACCATCTTTTTCTTTCAAATGCTTTTTAAAAAACACTACTCATATCAGTTTGACTTTCAAAAATTTCTTCCTTTCCATGTTCTGTTTCCCTCGTTGCATTATCCTTTCTGTTTATTATCTTTTGTCTTCTTTTTGACTCAACTTCTTTAGGGAAATGATTTAATTATTTTATTTCTAGATTTTTTTCCTAATGTTAGCTCTCTTTATAAACCTTCCTTAACCACCCCGTTTTTAAGTTTTTCTCTTTGTGATTTATTGTCACAGGTTCTTACATTGGTTTGGTTTGCTTTCGCTCATCTTGAAACACTGGATTTCCATTAGCATTGTTTTGTAGGAATGTCTTTCCATGTGTCTCCCAGGTCACAGGGAATTCTTTCTGCTCTCTTCATTAGACTGCATGTTTTTTCCTTTGCTAATCTGCAACTAAAAGAGTTTTGGGTATTTTTAGAAGTGAGAAGAGGCCAAAATAACTTTTCTAGATTCAGTATTCTAGAACTCTCTCTTGTTTTCTTTTTCCTCAATGTAGTTTTAAAATATGCAGCCTTGTACTTTGTGAGATCTCCCTCCTGTACTTACTAATCCTCTTTTATCTGGATCCCCCCACTCCCCAACACACAAACTTGTTCCCGATCTACTTAATTTGGAATCTATTGTCAATAGTTTCTACTGAAAGGAAATGTTGGCTTGTTATCATCAGTGGTTTATAGGGCCCAGACTGCTGTAGCACAATAAGATCTTATCAAGTACAGTTCCTTTGTTCTCAGTCAGAATCAGACCTTTAAAAACTTCCACTTAGTTCAATACCATTTTCCTCTGGGTACCCACTAGAGATATGGGGGTGCTGTGATACTCAGAACCCTCAGCATCCACACACATTGCCTTCCCTTTAATTCTTTCTACAAAAATGTCAATACTATACTTGTTTCATGGCTCTCACACCTTTGGGGCAGGGGAAGGAGTGGTGGTGGTGTCAGTGACACACCTTAACACTGAAGGTTGGAGAGAGAGAGCAGGAATACAGATATAAACAGATTTTGTCCATGCATTTTTGCGTTTTATATGTAAAATGAAGTCTGAAGTCTTGAGAAACAGGTAGGCCAATGCTACAAGTCCTGGTCCAATCTAAAGACCAAAGAACTACCAACACTGAGGTCCAAGGGTAGGGAAGATAGATGTTTCAGCTTGAACAAAGAGAGCAAATTAAGACTTCTTCCTTTCTTTTTGTTCTATTCAGGCCCTCAACAGATTAAATGATGCCCACCTGCCTAGGGGAGGGCACCATTCCATATACAATATACTAATTCAAATGCTACTCTTCCAAAAGTGCCCAAGAACCCCCCAAAATAGGTAGCTATATGTGTCTGATATCCTACTTAAATTGATATATAAAATTAACCATCATAGTTTTCATGACCATTTTACGTAAATAACAGCCATCATCTTCATTGTTGTTACTGATAATTACTAATTTGGGGCAGGGTGATAGATGGAGAGCATTGAATAATCTAACTTAGGTAACATGGCTAGTGGCACCTAGGAGAATTTCTAGGCATGGCTAACTATTCAGGTAAACTGTCAGCATGCATAAAATTGAATATTAATGATTATTAATACTCCATCTCCCCAAATTCAGATCTCTAGCACTATAAAAAATGGTTCTAAGTTATTTTTTTAAATGTAATAAGATTCCATTACCTAGATGTATTATAAATCTAGAACGTCTGGTTTCAAGCCTCCTTTCTCTAAGTACTACATATTAAATGCTCTTTACAGGCTAAGCATGATTTTAGCCCTTTCAAGCACACATGTTATCTCTGTAGGTAGAATATGTCTGGACCTTTCTGTTAGGATACTATGAGCCCTCAGATAGTCACCACCCTCCAAAATGCTTCCCCACCCACCATTGCAGTGTTCTCTTTTTATTATCATTTTCTCTTTGATGTTTGAAACAGGAATTTGCATCAGTTACTACACCATAATGGGAATGGGCTTCAGATTCCCTTCCCCAAAGCCAGAGTGGAGACCATGAGATCCCAACAATGGTAGCTTACAGAGTAAGGGGAAGAGGCAGGGTATCCATAAGAACCAAATACCATTTGCTTTCATAATTTGGCCAGAGCCCAGGTTCTTCTCTGTTTCCTTCTAGTCATTGATTGATTTTCCAGCTTTTTCTGCAATACAACTGGTCACAGCCTTGTATTTTTAAAAGTTTTCTGTACAGTAAATAGAAACTCAAAACATATTTTATTGTCACTTTTTAGAACAAGCAAGAAACTATGTGCCTCCAAGTAGGAAGAGTTGCCTATATATCATATTGACACCGTTAATATGTGGAGTTGACAACTGAAAAAAATCTATATAATATGGTTTTCATGACATTAAGTGTAGAGTATAACAGGCACCAAAATATTTTGTAACAAAAATGTTAAAGAGCTGAAAATGTGACCAGTTGTTTGATCCTATAGTTTTAAACCACATTATTTAAAAATATCCCTAATCATTCCTATTTTCCCTCTTGTAGATTGGAATTCCTGAAATTTAGACTTTATGATTCTAAAAACTAAAAATGGATTAATGGAAAGCTGTGTGAAATGTAAGTGATGAGCTTCTTACCCATGTGGTTCTCTTCCAGGCGCAGTGATGTGGGGTAGGCGATTGCAAGCCTGATTTGATTCCCAGGTGCTTTACATTCTCACTCACTTGTCACACCTGAAGAGCAGACCAGGTGCAAGTAGGGTCAGGCTTGACAGGACTGTCTTCAGGTTTGTGCCAGGTGGAACCCATCCTTTCATGTGTCCCTGGAATTTTTCAGAAATAGAACCTTTACTGATGGACTCCATATATGCAAAATTCTACTCCCTAGCATATAGCTGTGCTCTCTTCATTTTGTAGACAGAGACAGGGTCACAGATTAGACTGTTGTCCAGCATTCACGCCCTCTCCGCCACCTCTGATCTCTCTAGCCCACCACTGCCACGTTCAAGCTCCAAAATCTCTCCTTTATTTATTTTATTTATTTATTTATTTGTTTGTTTGTTTGTTTTTGCGGTGCTGGGGATTGAACCCAGGGCCTTGTGCTTACAAGGAAAGCACTTTACCAACTGAGCTATATCCCCAGCCCCCAAATCTCTCCTTCAATCATGGCACTTTTTATATGAAGTTTTGGGGATCATAGTAATGAAGACTGGGTTTCAAATCCTGTGTCTCCTGAAAATTAATATTCCCTAAATTATAATAAATGCTCTTTGATAAAATATCTGTAATTATATGTATTTGGGGAATACAGGGTTTAATGAGCACCAAGTGGATTTTGTGTGTGTGTGTGTGTGTGTGTGTGTGTGACTGTGAAACTTTACAGAACCTGAAGTACAAACATAAATGTGCATTGTGATTCAAGCAGAAAGAACTGACGACACCATTCTGAAACCTGGGACCCTTTTAACCCCGAACACAAATTAATATTCCAATAGTTACTAGTCTTTCACAGTACAGAATTTGGAAAATGATAGCCCATATTATAAAGCCAGAAGCCTACTATGATATTCCAGACCCTCCACAATATGGACCAAACCTACATTTTATCATATTTTATATATTTTTTATTTCAAAATTTTATATTTTTTGAAAAAACATTTTAAAATACAGAAAAATAAAAGAAAGAAAAAATTATTTACATCATCCAGTAACCAGTATTTTATTTCCTTTTCATTTCCTTGGAGATTTTATGTAATAAATGTTTTAGTCATTCATAATCATAGAGCACATTTAAATTATAAATATGGATTCCATTTTGCATTTCTAAAATATATATTATAAATAAAAATATTGTTAATATTCATTTTATTTTTTACTAAGACATTTTTCAAGAAAATTCTATTCTACCTATTGTCAGCTTTACCAGCTATTAATATATTCATGTACCTGCCTCAGATGTTTATGCTTTCCTGAGAAAAAAGTTTCAGAACTGCCAACACCCTTTGTGATACCTTTGTTCAATTTCAAATTCTCTCCTTCCCTCCCCAGAGATAACTGCCTTCCTGAATTTATCATTTCCTTAAATTCTTTTATAGTTTTACTGCATATGTTTGAATCCATAAACAAAATAAAGGTTGATTTTATATTTTTAAACTTGTATAGCTGAAATTATGCTATAAATAATTCTTTATTGCCTGCCTTTTCCTTCTCAATATTATGCTTTCTAAGGTTTTCCACATTATTATATGTAACTTATATGCAGTTAATGTAACAATAACAGAGAGTATAGTATAATATTACATACATTTTTTCCTGCTGATGAATGTTGCATCCAATTTTTTTTTTTTGTCATTACAAGCAATTCTCCAAGTATGTGATGTTATAATTACCAGATCATGGGTAGGCATATTGTCAGCTTCCCTAGACATTGCCATATTCATCTCCACAAATTGAAGATCTGTGCCAAATTACAATCTCAGCAGTAGGATGCAGACTTTCTATGATGCCACACCCTCACCCTTACAGAGATAGCCAAAATTAAATGACCATGATTGTCATGATTGTCTTATTTTGAATTTCCTTGATTAATAAGATGAATGATTTTTTACATGTTTACTGGGAATAGGGTTTCTGTTTTTATAAGTTTCTTTTTCATATTCTTTGAATATTTGTGTTTCTTCCAAATTGTAAGAGGAATATATGCCCAATTGTGAAAAAGCACAGCAGATTGTAAGGAAAAGATTAAACTACCTCAAATTCCACTCCCTGGCTATTACTAGCATTTAGCTACATTTTTCTTTTTAGTGTTTTAGTATCCATCATTGTTTAATAGAGTTGAAGTACGGGGAAGCTAAGGAGGCCCTGGTGACAGAATTTTCCACTCAGTTGTTTATAATTCTTTTCAGATTAAATCCCAATGACTGAAGTTATTTAATATGTGTTTGAAAAATACAGAACACCATTAGTCAATTGTTTGGCATTGCAAATGGCTAGAATATAGCCATTACAGCAACTTTTGTACAGAACAAAAATCAGTCCTTTGTTTAGTCATTTCTAGGTTCTCTAACCAAATACTATACATAGCTTATCTATTGTTAAAAAGCACATAAGTGAAGAATATCATGGACACTGTAAGAAACTTTATCTGCCACATAACTCTTTTAGGCTTTGAATTACAAAATCCAATTTATTATTGATTTCAGGATACAAAGTCTGATTTAATAAGCACAGTGTCTAGAATTCCCATTTCTTCATTATTTTTATTTCTTGTATGCTTATATTTTACATACTATTTCAATAAAATGCCCACATTCTAAGCCTTTAAATCATGGTAGAGATATTTTTATTGCTGTCACACATGAAACATAATCTGGATGTTTTTAAATTCTTGGGTTGCAAACTTTTCTCCTCCCAAAATAAAGATTTTTCTCAAATTCTGGCATTTGCTATTATACAAAGGTTAAGGTCAGCTTTTGTGGGCAGCATTTTTCTTTCAGCCAGGGTAAATGTAGGATTTATTTTTGTTCCTCTAATTTAAACATTTTGACCAGTCACGGTCAACTGTGATTCTCTTCTCTTCAATTTTTTTCTAACATCCAGTCAATTCTTCTTTCCTGTCTGCTCAAGTCTTTGGAAGACTCAGAGAATTTTCTTTTTACTTAATATATGCCTTTTATTACTGCTCCATCTCCAATTGCTCTAGCTTTCTTCTGTTGAACATGTAGTCAGCTTTCTTGTTCAATTTGGTATAGCCAGGATCTCTCCTTAATCATTTGCATCTTTTTATCCTGTACCTGTGGATTTTAAGGGTTCTAGAGCTAGCTCAATGGATCATGGATTTGCTTTTCTAATATGTATATGTTATATGTAATATGTTACTGCAATTCATGTTTATGTTGCTATTTCACTGTTGATGTCTGTGAAGTATTTTTTTTCACTCAAGTATCTTCTTTTCATCTCAACCAGTGTTTTTATTAATTTTTAATTTTTCTAATTAGTAATACATGACAGTAGAATGCATTTATGCATTTTAATAAATCATATAAATGGAGTGTATTTTCTCAGTTTTCTAATTGCACATGTTGTGGGATCACATCGGTCATGTAGTCATACATGTACATGAGATAATAATGTCTGTTTCACTCTACTATCATTCCTACCCCCCTACCCTGTCCCCTCCCTTCACTTTCCTCTACCTAATATAAAGTAACTCTATTCTTCCCTAGTGCCACCCCTTTATTGTGAAATAGCATCCACATATCAGAGGAAGCATTCGGTCTTTGATTTTTTGGGGTTTGGTTTATTTTGTTTAGCATGATATTCTCCAGCTCTATCCATTTACCTGCAAATGCCATAATTTCATTCTTCTTTAAAGCTGAGTGGTATTCTATTGTGTGTGTGTGCGTGTATGTGTGTGTATCACATTTTCTTTATTCATTCATCTGTTGAAGGACACCTAGATTGGTTCCATAGTTTAGTTATTGTGAGTTGAGCTGCTATAAACATTGATGTGGCTGTGTCACTGTAGTATGCTGATTTTAACTCCTTTGGGAATACAGTTATCTCATACTAGACAAAGGCACCATAAACATTCACTGGAAAAAAATAGCCTATTCAACAAATGGTGCTGGGAAAAATAGAAAGCCACATGTAGCAGACTGAAATTAAATCTCTACCTCTCACCCTGCCCCAAACTCAACTTATTGTGGTTCAAAGTCTTAGGTACTAGAACAGAGACCCTGCAGCTACTCGAAGAAAAAGTCAGCTCAAATCTTCCATGTCGGCCTAGGATCTAACTTCCTTAACAAGACCCCCAAAGCACAAGAAGTAAAATCAAGAATCAATAAATGGAATGGATTCAAACTGAAAAGCTGCTTCTCAGAAAAACAATCAATCAACACTGTGAAGAGAGAGCCTACAGATTGGGAGAAAAATCTTTACCACATGTACTTCAAATAAAGCATTAATCTCTAGGATATATAAAGAACTCAAACAAACATAACACCAAAAAAACAAATAACCCAATCAATAAATGACTAAGGAACTGAACAGACACTTCACAGAAGAAATACAATCTATCAACAAATATATGAAAAAATGTTCAACATCTCTAGCAATTAGAGAAATGTAAATCAAAATTATTCTAAGATTTCATCTCACTCCAATCAGAATGGCAATTATCATCCAATGTCTTTTATTGTGATTTTCTATTATGGTCCTTTTCAGGAACTGATTATCTTGTATTCCACTATTGATTACCCAATTTTCTTTTTCTTTTGCTTTCTTTCTTTCTTTCTTTTTTTTTTTTTTTTTTTTTTTGTGGTACAGGGGATTGAACCCAGGGCCTTGTGCATGCCAGGCAAGCACTCTGCCAACTGAGCTATATCCCCAGCCTGATGACCCAATTTTCTAACAGTTTCTTTCTTATAAGTCTTTAAGCTAATGTTTTCTTCCTTTGTGGTGCAATATTTTAAGTATTCCTCCATACTTTATTTTTCTATTTACTTCTCTTCATCAAGGAAAGATTTTTATAGATTTTTCCTCCAATAGACAAATTATATGATTTACTATTTACTTTCAGTTCCAGTCTTTGTGGATTAAACTAAGATTGATTTCCCTTTCAATATCTCAATTGGAACAGTTAGGGTCAGGCACAAGTCTGACTCAATACCCATAGTCTATAGGTTTTATCCACAATTATCCTCCCAGGTAAAAAGGAAGATTCTCCTACTCCCTGCTACATGGCACTCTGACTCTCTGATCATATTCTCATTACTGTAAGGATTAGCCTCTTTGTCCACATTTCCAACTGGAAGATGCAATGCAGACTGTGAACCAATGGTCAAAATTTCCATCTGGACTATCTTCATGGCGGAAGCCCTGCAAATCACTGAAATGTCTTCTAAGTGTTTACTTTAGTAATTTCAAAGCTGATCTTTGTTTAGTAGGAACTTTGAAGTAGAAAAGCTTGTCTACCTATCTTTCAATGATTCATTAATGAATCAATGAATTAATCAATCATTCGTTAACGAATGAATATATCATTGAAAGATAGGTAGACAAGCTTTTCTATTTAATCTGATGATCCATGGTTTATCCCACACCTTTCTTCCAAAAATTCATGTCTTCTCCCTAGAAATAATTGTACTATTTATTTATTGTTCATAAATCAATAAGAATTCAATAATCGTTTTTCAGTATTGTGTGGGGTACAGAAATGCAAATATAATCTCACTTCTATGTCTTAATTAGCTCTCCTTAAATACCCTTGACCTACTTCTTGAAAACCAAATGATTTTAGAGGTTGCCTACTGAATTGCTAACCATGGTCACAACTTGTGTGAATGTCAGGCCTGGTTCAGAAACTTATTTCTAAGAAAAAAGACTACAAGTCTTCTCAGATGTTAATATACCTTTGAATCATCTATGGATCTTGGTAAAATGCTGATAATAATTCAGCAGATGAGGTCTGGGCTTCTGCATATCTAAAAAGCTCCAAAGGTTGTTGAGAAACCTATCTACACATCAAACTTTGAGTAGCAATACAAAAAGGATATAGTAATTATTCCTACAGATTTATAGCTACAGAAAAATTCTCCTGATTACTCTCATGACTTCTCACATATAACCTTATTTGCAAATATCAAAAGGTGATTCCTGTCTGCTACTTCGACACATTTTCCATAGCCCCTGAGAAGGCAGAAAGCTAAAAATCTAGGATAGTTCTATCTTTAGTTTGTATAAAGAGAACATGTTTAAATGTAGATTTCCCACACTTTTTTTCCTTCAACTACTTGATTTAATGGTGCCTGAAATTTGCATATTTTATATGTAGTCCAGGTAATTCCAAAGCAGATGGCTCTGGGACCACCCTTTGAGAAATACTGTGAAAATTATTATAAATTTATTGCTGCTGGTATAGCATAGTTAGGGTATAGCCCATGCTGCTGTACCCTACACAATGGCCTAAGAAAGACAGATGTTGATTTCTCACTCATCTACCAGTCCAATGGTCTGAATTTAGTGCTGGCATGACAGATGTGTGCTATGATGTTATGATGATACAACTTCCTGTTATTTTATAGCTCTGTCATGCCCTACAGTGTAGGCCTGGAATTCCTGTTCAAATCTGAGTCATTGCCATATCTGTAGCTCAGCCCACAGGAAGGAAGGAAAAACACTTAAAGATCAGCTATTTTCTCTTTTCTCCAATTCTTTTGTTTATACTTTATTGAAGGGTACTTTACAATTATCAACTACATGGATTTGAAGTTTACAATTTGAAGTTTTGCCACATGAGTAATGACGCGGATGTCCATCCATTGGTAAATGAATAAGCCGTTCCATTTAAGAAGTGGATGCGGATTGCACATAGGCACCTTGACGATGATGGCAAAGCCATTACAAACTGGGTCACGTTTCAAACTGGGTAACCATGTACAGCTGCATTTCTAGTACTGTAAGGACAAAACAGACCTTTGCTACAGAGAGTAATCCTAAACTTCTGGCAAACCTTCCTGCCTTTAAACATATGACAGCTACCTCCCCAGAAGTCCTTCTCTGACCCTCAGAGCTGAGTTAGATGCCTCACTTCTGCCCACTGAAACACACTGTTTTTGAATCTATCACTGTACTAAAGACACTGAGTCACTGAAATAAGCCCTTTGTGGTTTCACCTATGTGTGCTTTTGGCTGGTGTCTGCTTTATTTTTGTCAAAAAATGAAAGAATTGAATCAGCCATGAATATTTATGCAAGTTGATAATGATTGGTATATCCTTTTTAATATTAATAATACCAAGGTGTTATTTAACAGGTGCTCACTATGTGCCAAGACTATTCTAGGTCTCTAAGTTACATTATTTCTTCCAGTCTTTACAAATTCTGTAAAGTAGAAATTATTATATTCATTTTATTGGTGAAGAAACAGAGGTTTGTAATAGTTACAAAATGTGTCCCAGTTTACAGCACTGATAGATAACAAGAGCAGAATTTAACCTAGGTCCATTGTTCTTATGATGATAAATCTCCCTAAACATGCACACTATCAAGATTTTATTTTTTGCTATCATTTTAATATGTTTTACTACTTGCTTTGGAAGGAAATATTTCCTATTATCATTTTTCATAAGCATGTCATTAAAAAAATCTCATATAGATATTGCTCATTAAAACTAAGAGCTAAGTTGATTTAAAACTAGAATTTTGTGTTCTAAAAAGCCCAAACTATAATAAAAGACTTGGCCTGTCGCCCATTAGTAGATGAGATACTGAGGCACAACAATATAAAAGAATTTTGTAATCAAACAACTCACATTTTACATTCTGACTCAGCCCTTTGAGTATGTGACCTCAGGTAAGTTCTCTAACTTCTCTGTTCCTCTTTCTTCATTTTCAAAATGAATATATCTATCTTATAGATGTGCTGTGAGTATTGAAGAAGAATTATGAATATACTAATACAGTGCCTGGCACAGACAGGGTGTTCATTATGTGTTAGTTCTCTCTCCCTTTTACACTCTTGTCTTTTCCTGAAGCATACATTGTCATTTCCCCCTTTCTTGGCACACATATAAAATAAATTTCTCATCGTAGAAATCTAGAGCTGACTGTATCTTAAGCTGAGTCCATTCTGAAGGCTTTTTTTTTTATTTCAAGGAAGAAAAAGTAAAATGTGCTGAGCCAATATTTCTACTATTCAATCATTAAATATTAATCGATGTCAATGCATTTGAGGGAGGTTTTAGCTGTGACAAGTGAGCTGAAAGTAGAAATTCTGATTTAACGAGGCCTCCTGGCCGCTTGGCAAAATGTCAGGGTGCAGGGTGCAGTGGGGAATAATTAACTGATAAACAACCTTCTGAAAAAAAAATCATTAACTATGAAATTGGGATGCAAACAGGCTTCTCTTCTCCAGAACATTTTTTCTTCTCTTTGGAATTTTTCACTTTTTTTTTAATCAATTCTGATTCTGTAACCCTTAAGTCAGAATGCCCTTAACCGCTTTGTTTAGACTGTGCTGTGAAATGATTAGGCTGTTGAAATGATGAATCAGGGGGCGCTGCAGGATTTTCCACAGTCTCTGTGAACAATGCCCCATATCACACTTACACTGACAGGCTGTATTTTTATATTTGACATGTGAGAGGAACATGGAAAATAACACACTGACAGTGCCTTAGATACTAGTCATACATCTTTCTAACACAGATTGATGGCTGGAAAAGAATATTATTTAGTGAGCTCTTCTTAAGCTCTCCAAGGAAAATATATAGATCCACCAGTGGATTGACTTGAAACTTATATTAACATTCTCTACAAACAGGAAAAAGAAAAGCAACCCCCATATATTTCTGCACTAGCAAACAGATCAGAAAAATTAGTAGAAGCCAATCCAGAACCCATACGCGTTGCTCATAGATAGGGTGTAGTTTGCCTTCCCTGGTCTAAGAATCAGAGCAGGTAGAATTTCTCCATTGAGGCACATTGGTTTTTCCCAATTTCAAACTAAAGGTGAAAGAAAAACTACTATGAAAACTAAAGCTGCAGCTATAGCAGCTCTGAGAACTAATCTCAAACAAACAAAAAGTTGAGATGGATTGCCATGGCTCACTGTATGTCTATGAAGAGACTTGAAAAATCATGTGGGATTGTAGCTGCCCCATGGTAGGAGACATAGCATTAGACAAAAGAGAAGAGGGGGGAATATACCCTGTAATGAACACTGGAGAATGCTAGAAAACCTCCTGGAAAGCAGAATTTATTCCCAGAGGCTGCTGGAGAGAGCCTTCAGCTGTTATCTCTCTCCAGAAGTGTCTCTGCTAAAGAGAGCTGTCTTACCAAACAATATGGTGCTTTCATGGAGCAGCCCACATTCAGTGACTGGCAGTACAGAAGCATAAAGCATGTTAAGGTTTGAATATGTGGTGTTTCCCAAAAGCTCAAGTGTGAGATAATGCAAGAATGTTCAGAGGTAAAATGATTAGTATATGAGTGGATCAATAGATTATTCAGAGGATTAACCAGTGGATGTTTTAGTCAGCTTTTTTCTGCCACTGTGACCAAAAGAACTGACAAGAGCAAATTAGAAGAAGGAAAGTTAATTTGTGATTTACAGTTTCAGAGGTCTCAGTCCATAAATGGCCAACTCCAGTTCTCTGGGCCCAAACTGAGGCAGAACATCAAGGCAGAAGGGCATGGTGGAAAAAGTAGCACAAGATATGGCACTAGAAAGGAGAAAGAGACAGAGAGAGAGATAGAGAGAGAGACTGAAAGATAGCGTGCTCCACTCACCAGGGACAAAATACAAACCCCAAAAGCATAGCCCCAGTGCCTAGCGATCCACCTCCTCCAGCCACACTTTACCTGCCTACAGTTCACTCAGTTAATCACTATTAGTAAATCAATTAATGGAGTGATTAGGTTAATGCTCTCATAACCCAATCATTGCTTAATCACTGCATGAAACTTGCTTTTATTGTCTCACAATTGAGCTTTTTGGGGAAACTTCATATCTAAACCATAACAGTGGTTTAACCAGTGGATCAATTATAGTTCTCATTAATCATTTCACCTCAGAATTTGCTACACTTTTCCTAGTTTACCAGGCCTCCATGACCCCCTAACTCCAGCATCTTCCATTCATACTGGACCTGCACATGTGGATAATTCCAAGATCTTCCTCCATCTTTCATAGTAGTCAGGGCTCCTGAGACCATGACTGTAGCAGCTTCTGAGTGCCTGGTGACTGGGCCTAGTGAAACAATTTCCTAAAGCCATCCAACATACCCTGTGCAAGCAGGCCTTATATCAAAGGAATTTTTACTTTTATACCCTTGAGCCTGAGATGGGTGTGGTCTTGCTAATTTCTGAGATGTCTTCAAGCCTTGATTCTATTGAGCCTGTGTAAAGTACTTAGCATTTCTTTAATGTCTGTAATCACTTCAATGGCCACACCATCCTTGGTCATAGTTTTATATGCACTTTTCTGGCCAAATTGTAAGTTTTTCAAGTATTTTCACTCTATTTTATGTGCCTGATTGTCAGAGTAAATTCAGTTAAAAGCTACCAGCAATATCCAGGCCACTGCCTGATTACTGTGCTGACTTGAATTTTTTTCAGCCAGATTAATTAATTAGTACATCATCTTTAAATTCAACCTCACAGAAAGTCTCAGTACACAGTTAAAATGTAGAAAATATCTTTGCCGGAATGTAACATTAATGACCTCTAGTCCAATCTCCGATAGTGTTCTCCTCTCTGAAAGTTCATGAAGCCAGTCCTTACAATCTGTTGTTCTATCAGCATTCTGCCCTCTGAGCTACCACCAAAATTACTAATCAAGCTTACAACATTCTAAGTATTGTCCATTCTGCATCTCCCAACTTTTCCAAATTTCTTCCATAAGCTTCAGAACCACATGGTCAGGTTAGACACAGCAATGACCTAATTCATGCTTTAGTTTGCTTTGTGTTACTATGACCAAAAGACAGGACAAAAACAACTTAGAGGAGGAAAAGTTTACTTTGGTTTATGATGTCATAAGTCCAGTTCATCCTTGGCTAATTCCATTGTTCTGGGTCCAAGGTGAGGTAGAACATCTTAGTAAATGCTGTGGCACAGGAAAACGGCTCAGGACATGATAGATAGGAAGCAAAGAGAGAGCTCTGCTCAACAAAGACAAAATATAAACTCCAAAGACATGCCCCCAGTGACCAATTTCTTTCAGCTACACCCTACCTGCCTATAGTTAGCACGCAATTAATCCATTCAGGTAGATTAATACACTAATTAAGTTATAGCTCTCATAGTCTAATTATCTCATATCTGAACATTCTTGCATTGCATCACACATGAGCTTTTTGTGATACCGAACCCTATGACTCTGGCTTAGACATTCTATCACTGCCTCACTTCTTACTATGCCAAATCTTGCTACCTTTCCTTTCTTTACACAGTTGTCGATCCAATGAGCATCCCCTAATAAATGTTTTGCATGCCAATCTTCGCCTCAAAGTTTACATCCAAGAACACCCAAACTGATGATACACGCTGTATCTCTAGCTCTCACGATGTACTATAACTGTAATAGTTCCCCAGATAAAAACCCCATAATGCCATTAAAAGTGTATGTGTATGTGTGTGTGTGTATGTGTGTGTAATCAACCAAATCATTTTAAAACCAAAGTCACAGTCAATCCAATTTCTAAAATAATAAGTTAACAGTGTTGAGCATCATGACATGAAAGGACTAACCAGTGTGGGCTTCAACTTTTCCTTTTGGTATAATGTAAGATTTTCATTTGCTTGTTATTTGTTTCTTTGTATTTAGTCATATGCCTAAACTGAGGTAAAGGTAGGTAAAGTAAAGCATCCAATAATCCTAATCCTAAAACAGAAATAGTTGAAAGACATCTTCCTATTGTGATAATACAGAAGGGCTAAGAATCATGTTTCTGGAATCATGATTCTTAGAATTACCAAATACCTTGCATACCTATTTCTAACGGCTAACAATGAAATATGAAGACTTTCAACAAGCAGTTTATTGATTACAGATTGAAAGCAAAGAGAAACAGGAACTTGTTTAATATCTGACAACAACTTTTCAGTGTTTGGCTTTAATGAAAGCCAAACTATTTGTAGCCTGGTGACTTCACCAACTTGCCCTGGTTTTCCCTTCTCTTCCCTATTCTCCACTTGCTTCCTCATTCTAGAACACTTTCTGTCCCATTTCTTCTCTACTGTCTCTTCTTTGTCGTACTTACCCATCTTTTCTCCTTCCCATTACACTGGACCTTTTTTATGGACTGGAGTTTCAAGAGCATTTGCATCACACAGATTTCTATGTCAGCAGCAAAGCATTGATTTAGAAGAAGGAAAAAACTTTTCATCTGCATGTGAGTTAAATATGGTGAACTAATTTATTCTGTAAAACTTAATTAAAAGTTATTTTTTTTCAAAAAGGAGACATCCCTGAAGGAAGCAGTAACTCTTTTGGAAGGATTTGGGTGAGATGCATTCAGTAGGGACTATTCTAAACTTAACATTTGATTTTGCCCCATGATTTTCACAGAACTTAGTTTAATTTTATATGCTACTGGAATGATTTTAAGTCTTTAATTGTTTACTCCAATTA
This sequence comes from Glaucomys volans, assembly GCA_020662805.1. NCBI lineage: Eukaryota > Metazoa > Chordata > Mammalia > Rodentia > Sciuridae > Glaucomys > Glaucomys volans. Next base: position 126,785 of record JAJEJO010005078.1, on the reverse strand, counting down.
GGAAAAGTTTTGTTAGGCTTACTCTAGAGTTTACCAAAGAAAAGCATCAGATCTTTATTTGTGAATAGAATTTTTGTGGCTTTGGATATAACCACACAAACCAAAACTATCACTTTTAAGTGTTCCAGGATACAGACAAGAATATTTTCATTTATCTAACATCACATCCCTGGCTTTGGAGTCATTTTGACTGATACAATGAATAAAAAAATCTAAGTGGAACTTGCAGGGATAGTAATTTTGATGCTGGAATTTCTGTAACACTGTGAGTTTCTTGATTAAGAACTCTGTCTTGATAATCTTTAAAATCCTTTGAACCAAAGATAGATATAGAAGAGTTTGGGATGGATGGATGAATGGAATGATAGATGCTAGATGAATAAATCAACTGATGAATCCCAGAATGTTGAGATACACTTGCTTATATTCTTCCTGCTGAAGTCAAAAATAGAGGAAGTAAATAAAGTCCCAGCTCAAGTTTAAGGGTAAAGGAAGACTGCTAACCATGGAATTCTAATGAAATTTAGACCCAGTACCAAGACTTTCCAGGATGTATCACAAATAAACATTGCACAATTATCATGCAATTTTGGTCAAATTTTCTCTCAATGGCACTGAAGGAAGAGTTTGAATGCAAAGTATTTTCAATATTTTATTATAGAAATTTTCAAATATATAGAAAGGTTAAAATAATTCTACCTGAGAGACACCAGGCCCAGCACAGAGCCACTGTGCAAGACTCCCATGCTGGGGAGGCCCAACCCAGAGACCCAGGCCCAGCCCAGCCTTGCCCAGCCTGCGGTCTAGTGTCTGGGCTATGGTTGACCATCTATCAATATGTGGGGGTATCTCTGCCCACCAGCAGGGATTATACTCCACTGGGAGGCCACCATACCTAGAGGGGCAGCACTCTCCTTCGGATACCACATTATCAAGTTTCTCCAAGGCATCAGGCTACTGAAGGCTAGGAAGTTTGAATAGTACAGTATAGTTTGGTTGCAGATTTTTTTATTAGTAGTAATATTATGATTATTCCTATTATACCAATAATTATTCCTACTTTTCTTTTCTTTTATTACTATTTTTCTCACCCTCTCTGTTTTCCTCTTATCAATCTGTCTCCTTGGAGACTCTCTCTTTTCTCATGCTAACAATCAATTTCTTTTAATTCCACTTTCACTACTCCTATGACATAATACCTCTATAGATTACACTTCTTCTCTCATTAACATTATATTCTATGCCCTTCCCCATCCTCTTTGTTCATTAGAAATCATGGTCCTTATTGCAAGTCTATTGGCTGAACTATAGATAATAATCAAACTCATAATCTCTGTTTATTAAGACAATATGGTTAATATCTTTAAAGTGACTTTGAGTTAAGGATGCATACTGTTTGTATGGTGTTCTGCTAATATTGATCTCTCATTTTAAAGTGAGGTATTGAAAACCTGCAGGGACACCGTAAGTCTATAGAGGGAAAACTTAGATTTGCACTGCTAGAGGGGAAGATACATGAACGACATGAGAAAACAAGGGAAGAAAGTGTCCCAAACAAAGATGCTACGTCAATAGACTCCAATGACAGCATAGAAGAAGAAATGTCAGAAAGGGAGTTCAGAATGTACATAATTAAAATGATCAGAGAAGCAAACAATGAGATAAGAGAGCAAACGCAGGTGATGAATGATCACACAAATGAACAGATAAAAGAACAAAAGCAGGAAGCAAAAGATCATTTAAATAAAGAGATAGAGCTTCTGAGAAAAAAACAAACAGCAATCCTTGAAATGAAGGAAACAATAAACCAAATTAAAAACTCTATAGAAAGCATAACCAACAGGCTAGATTACCTGGAAGACAGACCCTCAGACAATGAAGACAAAATACTTAATCCTGAAAACAAAGTAGACCAAAAAGAGAAGATGGTAAGAAATCATGAACAGAACCTACACGAATTATGGGATATCATGAAAAGACCAAATTTAAGAATTATTGGGATTGAGAAAGGCACAGAGATACAAACCAAAGGAATGAAAAATCTATTCAATGAAATACTATCAGAAAATTTCCCAAATCAGAAGAATGAAATGGAAAATCAAGTACAAGAGGCTTACAGGACACCAAATGTACACAATTACAACAGATCCACACCAAGGCACATTATAATGAAAGTACCTAACATACAAAATAAAGATAGAATTTTAAAGGCTGTGAGAGAAAAGCAGCAGATTAAATTCAGAGGAAATCCAATACGGATATCAGCAGATGTCTCAACGCAGACCCTAAAAGCAAGAAGGCCTGGAACAACATATTTCAAGCTCTGAAAGAAAATGGATGCAACCAAGAATCCTATACCCAGCAAAATTTACCTTTAGATTTGATGATGAAATAAAATCCTTCCATGATAAACAAAAGCTAAAACAATTTACAAATAGAAAGCCAGCACTATAGAATATTCTCCGCAAAATATTCCATGAGGAAGAAATGAAAAACAACAATGTAAGTCAGTATAGAGAGGAACTACCCTAAAGGAATAGACAAATAAAGGAGAAACTAAGTCAAGTAAAAACCAAAACTAAGCCAAAATGTTTGGGAATACAAATCGCATCTCAATAATAACCCTGAATGTTAATGGCCTGAACTCATCAATCAAAAGACATAGACTGGCAGATTGGGTTAAAAAGAAAGATCCAACAATATGTTGGCTTCAAGAGACTCATCTCATAGAAAAAGATACCCACAGACTAAAGGTGAAAGGATGGGGAAAAAACATACCAAGCACATGGATTCAGTAAATAAGCAGGAGTATCCATCCTCATATCAGATAAAGCAGACTTCAAGCCAAAATTAATTAGAAGGGATAAAGAAGGACATTTCATACTGCTTAAGGGAAGCATAAATTAGCAAGACATTACAATTGTAAATATTAATGCCCCAAACAATGGTGCATCCATGTACGTCAAACAAATCCTTCTCAATTCCAGGAACCAAATAGACCACGACACAATAATACTAGGTGACTTTAACACACCTCTCTCACCATTGGAAAGATCTTCTAAACAAAAACTCAACAAAGGAACCATAGAACTCAATAACACAATTGATAATTTAGACTTAACAGACATATATAAAATATTTCATCCATCAGTGAGTGAATAACTTTCTTCTCAGCAGCACATGAATCCTTCTCTAAAATAGATCATATGTTATGCCACAAAGTTACTCTTAGCAAATACAAAAAGATAAAGATACTACTTTGAATTCTATCAGATCATAATGGAACAAAATTAGAAATCAATGATAAAATAAAAAAACAGAAACTACTCCAACACCTGAAATTAAATAATATGCTATTGAATGATACATGAATAACAGAAGACATTGGGGGGAAATAAAAAAAAATTCTTAGAGGTAACAAGAACAAGGAAGCAACATATCAAAATTTCTGGGACACTATGAAAGCAGTACTAAGAGGAAAATTAATTGCATGGAGCGCATTCAATAACAGATGGAAAAGTCAACAAATAAATGACCTGACATTACAGCTCAGAGCCCTAGAAAGAGAAGAACAGATTATCACCAAAAGTACTAGAAGACAGGAAATCATTAAAATCAGAGTGGAAATCAATGAAATTGAAACAAAAGAAACAATTCAAAAAATTGACAAAACAAAAAGTTGGTCCTTTGAAAAAATAAGCAAAATTGATAAACCCTTAGCCATACTAATGAAGAGAAAGAAAGAGAAAACTCAAATTGCTAAAATTCGTGATGAAACAGGACATATCATGATAGACACTATTGAAATACAAAACATAATTAGAAGCCATTTTGAAAGTCTATACTCCAACAAAATAGAAAGTCTCGAAGACATCAACAGGTTTCTAGAGACATATGATCCACCCAAACTGAATCTGGAGGACATACACAATTTAAATAGATCTATTTCAAGCAATGAAATGGAAGAAGACATCTAAATACTACCAACAAAGAAAAGTACGGGACCAGATGGATTCTCAGTCAAGTTCTACAAGACCTTCAAAGAAGAGCCCATTTCAGTACTCCTCAAATTATTCCATGAAAGAGGAGGAGGGAACCCTTCCAAACTCATTTAATGAAGCTAATATCACCCTGATACTAAAACCAGAGAAAGACACAATGAGGAAAGAAAATATCAGACCAATATCCCTAATGAACATAGATGCAAAAATCCTTAACAAAATTTTAGCAAATCACATACAAAAGCATATTAAAAAGATAGTGCACCATGATCAAGTGGGTTTCATCCCAGGGATGCAAGGTTGGTTCAACATTAGGAAATCAATAAATGTAATTCACCACATCTTAAAGAATTAAAGTTAAGAATCACATGATTATTTCAATAGATGCAGAAAAAGCATTTGATAAAATACAGCCACCCCCCCATGCTCAAAACACTAGAAAAAATAGGGATAGTAGAAACATTCCTCAATAATGTAAAGGCTATCTGTGCTAAGCTCATGGCCAACATCATTCTAAATGGAGAAAAACTGAAAGCATTCCCACTAAAAAGTGGAAAAAGGCAGGGATGCCCTCTTCCACCACATCTATTCAACATCATCCTTGAAACTTGAGACAGAGCAATTAGACACACCAAAGAAATTAAAGGGATACAAATAGGAAAAGAAGAATTCAAACTATCCCTCTTTGCCAATGACATGATTCTACATTTAGAGGAGCCAAAAAATTCTATCAGAAAACTTCTAGAACTAATAAATAAAATCAGCAAAGTAGCAGGATATAAAATCAACACTCATAAATCTAATGCATTTTTATTCATAAGTGATGAATCCTCTTAAAGAGAAATTAGGATGAGACCTACAGAACACTAAAGAAAGAAATTAAAGAAAACCTTAGAAGATGGAAAGATCTCCCATGTTCTTGGATAGGCAGAATTAATATTATCAAAATGGCCATACTACCAAAAGCACTATACAAATTCAATGCAATTCCAATTAAAATCCCAATGACGGACCTCATAGAAATAGAGCAAGCAATCATGAAATTCATTTGGAGGAATAAGAGACCTAGAAAAGCTAAAGCAATCCTTAGGAAGAAGAGTGAAGCAGGAGGTATCACAATACCAGACCTTCAACTATACTACAGAGCAATAGTAACAAAACAGCACATTATTGTCACCAAAATAGTCAGGTAGATCAATGGTACAGAATAGAGGACACAGAGACAAACCCACATAAATACAATTTTCTCATACTAGACAAAGGTACCAAAAACATACAATGGAGAAAAGATAGCCTCTTCAACAAGTGGTGCTGGGAAAACTGGAAATCTATATGCAGCAAAATGAAATTAAACCCCTCTCTCAGCCTGCAACAAACTCAACTCAAAATGGATCAAGGACCTAGGAATTACACCAGAGACCCTGCACCTAATATAAGAAAAAGTAGGTCCAAATCTTCATCATGCCGGCTTAGGACCAGACTTCCTTAACATGACTCCCGAAGCACAAGAAACAAAAGCAGGAATCAATAATTGGGATGGATTCAAACTAAAGAACTTTTTTCTCAGCAAAGAAAACAATCAATAATGTGAAGAGAGACCCTACAGGGTGGGAGAAAATCTTTTCCACACACACTTCAGATAGTGCACTAATCTCCAGAATCTATAAAGAAGTCAAAAGACTTTACACCAAGAATACAAATAACCCAATCAATAAATAGGCTGAGGAAAGGAGCAGTCACTTCACAGAAGAAGATCTACAAGCAATCAACAGATATAAGAAAAAAATGTTCAACATCTCCGGTAATAAGAGAAATGCAAATCAAAAGTACCGTAAGATTTCATCTCACCCCAATTAGAATGTCTATTATCAAGAATATAAGCAACAATAGGTGTTGGCAAGGATGTGGGGGAAAAGGTATCCTCATACATTGCTGGTGGAGTTGCAAATTAGTGCAACCACTGTAGAAAGCAGTGTGGAGATTCCTTAGAAAACTTGGAATGGAACCACCATTTGACCCAGTATCCCACTCCCTGGCCTACACCCAAAGGACTTAAAATCAGCATACTACAGTGATGCAGCCACATCAATGTTCATAGCTGCTCAATTCACAATAGTTAGATTGTGGAACAAACCTAGATGCCCTTCAATAGATGAATAGATAAAGAAACTGTGGTATATATACATGATGGAATATTATTCAGCCATCAAGAAGAACATAATTATGGCATTTGCAGGTAAATGGATGCAATTGCAGATTATCATGCTAAGTGAGATAAGCCAATCCTAAAAAAAACAAAGACTGAATGATCTTTCTTTTAAGTGGATGATGGTATATAACAAGGGGTGGAAGGGAGGCAAGAATGGATGAGGATGGATTGTATAGAGGAAAAAGAGGGGTGGGGAGGGGGGTGGGGAAGGAAAAATAACAGAATGAGACAAACATTATTACACCATGTATATGTATGATTACCCAAATGGTGTGACTCTAATTTCTGTACAACCAGAGAAACAACAGTTGTACCCCATTTGTGTACAATGAATCAAAATAAATTAAAAAAAATAATTCTACCTGGAACCCTCCTATACCTGAGACATAAATTCTTCCATAAACATTTTATTCTGCTTGTTTGTCACATAGCACTCCATTTATACATCCCTCTATTTATCAACCCATCTTATTTTTTATTCATTTCAAGTTGAATTGCATACATCAGTATCCTTCTCCATAAATACATCAGTAAACATATGGTTAGAGTTCAATATTTGTTTCAAAGTCTTTTTCTTTGATGTAAAGGTGATCAGTCACTGATTTTGACAACTGCAAACACCTGTGTAACCCAATTCTCTATCAAGATAGAATATCACTGTCACCCCAGATAATTTAGCAATGGAGTTAAAGAGCCTTCAAATTAAATTCATTACCCAGAAGGATACTGTCCTAGAGATAAAGAGTTTTAAATTTGATAGAAACAGTTCACCCTCACAAACTGCCTCGGATTTCAAGCAAATGGAGCATTGCTTCCCTGTATTGGTTTTAGCAAAATCCAAACAATTGCATAGTTCATGACAGGGAAGAGATTTTTTTTTTGGATGTTCAACATTATATGTAGATCCAGTAAGTTGGCAAACAGGCAGGAGGGAAGAAAGCTAAATTAGAATCTTATTTCCTACATGTCTTTTATATATATATGGCTGAGGATATAGCCCAGTAATAGAGTGCCTGCTTAGCATATGTGAGATCCCAAGTTTGATCTCTAGCATTACAAAAAGAAAAAAATTAAAAATACACATAGATTAAATAAAAAATAAAAATAAAATAAAATAGTAAAAAATACATATAGAAACACATAATTTTTATCAGCATAACAGGTATGCTTTGAGTGTTAATACATTTAATTTTTTTGGTATTGGATGTTCCTGGGACATGATCTGCACAGGAAAAAAAAAAAAAGAATAACCGAGGGTCCCTCATTGAGGTTATGCATATTGCCAAGTCGAATCCAGTGCCAAGCTACATGCCTATCACGTGGTATATATAAGCAGAATCCCTTCCAAACACAGGGCTCCTTCTAAGTAAGTGTGTTGACTAATTACTTTCATCAGGATAATTGCACCTAAGGAGAGCGTACAATTATTTCTACAGAGTGGAATGTTGACATTGTTTAATGAAGAATTAATGCATGTGGTGACAAACTATGTATTTAGAGAGGAAATAAAGCAGCTACCAACAATCTGCTTCCAAGAAAGAATTTTTAAGCATTTCTGGTATTCTCTTAAGTATTCATAATGAAGCTAATAGGCATTTCCACAGCACACAGAACTTAGCCTCTATCTGTGACACTGCATGCCAATGAACTTCCATCAGCCAGGCACTAATGGATCCTATGTCATGTCTGAAGAGCTGAACGGCAATTAAATTGGGTTCAACTAGTGCCCACTCATACCACCACTTTTCAAAGTGGTCATTTTTAGTCATTTTTACACACAAATTTTAAAACTACAACATTTTTCTTTGTAGTAGTGGTAAATTTTGGAAAATTGAAATCAGAAAGATTATAGCTAATGCTTCCAGTGTATTGACTGGAGCCTAGAATGGTCACTGATGAATAATACTCCTAAGTTTTATGCCTATACTTATTCAATTCAAATGAATCAAACAATCATAATTGTGCTATGCTAATTGACATACAGGAATCCAAAAGGAATTAGAATAGGAATCTACTATAAAAAGGCTTATAACTTCAAAAAGGACTATCCAATTATTCACTGAACAAGTCTCTGTTGGAAACTGTGGTACGCTATATGGTCCACTGTCCAAACACTTCAAGACCAAGGCACTCATTCCCCCTGATGCCTGGATGTTGGGCAGTCAATAATTTATAATTTCACCTCCTTTTCAGAAATTGATCTAGACTAAAAAAAAGATGCCTCACCAAAGATTACCCTTACTGGGGGGGAATCTGCATTCTGAATTCTGCATTCAGCACTGGTGATGCTGAAGTTCACAGGTTCTTGACTCAATTGGAACAAATGGAAAAAGCAGCACCACACCATATCTCACCATAAAAGTCAGTGGAGGCTTCTGCAAATGCATCACTATTTCACCTTCTCCTCTGCCCAACTCAGTGACCTTCACTCATCATTTCAAGATGTATGTATCATCTTTCATGGTATTCAAAGCACTCTTGAATAATATTCCTTCATGCAAATCTCAACATCTTAGACTTTGCCTCCTAAGCCAACCTGGTTTGGTTCCCGTCAAAAGTTCAAAAGTAGTTCCTGGAACACAACTATAAAATGGGGATTAGCAGCTGGATTACTTAACACCAAAGTGACAATCCAGTTACTGGTACTCAGTTATAGTGCAATTGTTTCAAATTCCATTAATGGAGACCTGAGATGGAAAAAAAAAAAAAAACCTATGGGTGAAAATCTGAGGGCATCCTTGGTAATGTGGAAAGAGACTTTCATCTTCTACAGCCAGAGTACAGAAAAATCTGTGTTCAGCTCACGAAGAACTATAGAGAAGACTATTTCTCAACACCAGTATGTCTTCCATAGTAAGGGAAAGGCCCTGATTGCTCCAAGTGGGGCACTGAGTACCACAGTGGGTATATATTAGTTGATATATAAGAAAATCTTGAATCCTTAGTGTCCCTTGAACTCCCTAGACATTTCCAAAGAGTGTACTCCTTAAAGGCCAGACTCTTCACTTATTTTTGCTTGAAGGAGATGCAGAAGGTTCTGCCTTACAAAATAGCACACTTTCCCTTCTCTATACACTCTTCCATTCTGGCCAGGGGAAAAAGTTACAATACAATACAGTTGGGGAAGTTCTGGGCCTGCTTCATAGGTTAGAGAGGATATATCATAGAGTTGCAGCGTCCAGCCAACATGTACCAGCAGGAGCCAGAAGAGTTTATATATGGAATGGCACCCTAAAGATGTATCAAGGAGAACAATGAGAAGTTAGAAAGGATGAGTTTATTATTGTGTGAGCATTCTTCTATGATACAGGATTCACACTTTATCAAGGAACTCAGGAGACAGTGCAAACATCCTGCTAGGATAGCTACTGATAGTTTGGACAAAGCAATGATCAATAGCTAAGGAAGCAGAGATGTGACAGAGGGTGGAGTTTGTGACCAAAAGTTCTGATAGAGTGGTGTGTTAGTCAGACTTTCATTGCTGGGACAAAACATCTGAGAAAATCAGCTAAGAGGAAGAAAGACCTATTTTGGCTCTCAGTTTCAAAGGAGCCAGTGGCATCAGCTGGCTCAGAGCATCATGGCAGAGAGGTATGGTGAAGAACAATTGCTCAACAGGGTGACAAAATACAGTTAGCCAAGGGCATTCTCCCAAAGACCCACTCCCTCCAACTAGGTTCTACACCCTGCAGTTTCTACCACCTCCCAATAATGCCTGCAGTTATGAATCCCTAAGTGGATCAGTCCATTGATGAGGTCACAACACAGCTGATGATACAATCACTTCTCAAAATCTCTACCTCTGAACATTGCTGCATTAAGGACTAAGCCTTAATACATGAGTCCAAACCATAGCAAGTAGATATGCCACAGAATGCCAGGAAACTCACAAGTCAATGTTTTATGGAAGTTGCTAGAGGGCAGTTAACTTAAAAATGATGAGGAAAGCTCATCATTTGATGATGATGAAAGCTAAGTTCTGGATACAGTAGGGAAAAAAAAATTCATACGTGCTTGACTCCTTGATAACAATGAGCATGAGAGAATCCTGAGATAATAACCAGGTAACTGCAATTCACTGAAAAATGCAAAGCGAACACAATTATCATAATGAATAAGATCAAAGTGATAGGCAAAGAAGCTGACCTGCAAAAAGTCATGAAGTTAGTGACTAAAATATGGTATTTTCAAAATCAAGACAGATAGCCCATAAATGTATCACCCTAAGTGTACCATGACAAGAAATCAGAGCTGGATGATCAAGAAAAATTCACAATCTCCTGTCCAATATCCAGAACTATCCAGAACTATTTCGGGCCTGGAATATATTGACTGGTCATGTCAGACCAGAAAGGATACCACAACACCATAGTAGAGTTACTTGGTAGTGATTCCTCCAGTTCTTCCAGAAAAGGACCTTTCTGGGAGCCATTTAGTTAATAACTATACATTGGCAAAAGAGAAATATAAAACAGTTCAAGAACTGTTAGATACAGAGTCAAAATTAACACTGTTATCCCAAAATAACATCATGGATTATATGGGGACCATATAATAATGGGATTCTGGCCCATATCCTACTTACTGTGAGTGTACTGGGACCCATGAACCTACTGCACAGTCATTTATTTAACCTCCAAATGTAGAATGGGATGTGTGTACCAGGTAATTTGGCAGAGCCTAAACAATGATTTTATGCTGTCTTATAAAAACTCTACTAGTGGGAAAAGCCAAGCACAAGGCTAAATGTCTTCCCTTCTCCCACACCAGGCAAGATTTACTCCTGTGAAAACCAAATGGATCCTGGAGGATAAGAGTAGATTATCAAAATTTCAACTCAACAAGCAGCCACAATTGTACCTGCAGTCCATTCAAAGTAGATTTCAAATTTTTTAGAGATGGGGAGCTATTGGAGGATTTTAAGCAGAGGATGGACATGACGATATATATTTCTTTCTTATATACATATTTTCTCATATATGTATGTGTTTAAGTACATATATATGAGAAAATAATTTATCAGTTCCTGTGTTGAATAGAGACTATTGGACTATTGGTGGAATAAGAATGGAAGACTGAAGAATATTGCCATAAACCAGGGAGGAGAAGATGGAAGTTTATACCAATATGATAGTGATGGCATGAATTTGGATTTAAAATCATGAATAATTTGCAGACAGTTTAGATATGGGGTGAAAGAAAAAGGCAAGTAAAATAATATTTCAAAGGTTTAGTCTAAACCAAAGAGTATGGAGTCTCCCTTTCTTAAAACAGGAAAAACTAAGGGAAAGACAGCTTCAGTAACAAAGGTGAGAAATTCCTTTTACACATTAAAATTGAGATGCCTATTAGACACTCCAGTAGAGATGAGGACACCATGGGCCCATAAAACTGGAGGTCAGGGCTGCAGAAGGAATTTGCTCCCTTCCTGAGGGAGTTAGGGTGGATAGAGAAACAAAGGAGCCCGATCAATGAGCCTTGGGGTCCCTCTAGTATTAATATGAGTAGAACCAGCAGAAGAAACTAAAAAGGAACAGCTCTATGACAGGAAACCCAGGAATGTGTGGTGTGCTGATGTGCAAGTATATCTAAAAAGATGCAGTATCATCTCTTTGTCAAATGACACTCAAAAATGTACCCCACTTGTGCACAGGACATCAAAGTGCAGCCTATAAAAGTAAAAAGATAATTTAAAAAAAATTCTGATCCCCAAAAGAAGGAAAATCCAGAAGTGAGAATGTTAAAGAAAAATAAATTGCAATAAGCAAATAAAAAAGATCAAATAAGAGGAAGACTGAGAATTGGTCTTTGGAAATCCCAATGTGAACAGCATTTTTACCTTGATAAGACAAGTATATCATCCTTTATCAGTATTCAAATGAAAACATAAATACTCTACAACTCTCCCTCTTTAATATATATAATTTATATTTATTGTAAATATTATATATAATTATTCATAATTATTATATTATATGATATATAAATATTATGTTTATTAATATTATATTATGCTGGCCAGGGCACAGGCACTGCAGACAGTGGCTGGGGCAACGACCTTGGTGCAGGAGATTTGCACAGAGGACAACAGGCCTGGTGCTGGAGATTTATTAATATTATATTTTGAATATTTATCTCTAAACATATTTATATTTTATCTCTAAATATGTGTGTATATATATATGTAGAGAGAGAAAGAGAGAGAGAGAAATATATATAAGCATCAAGTTGCTCCAACAGAGGAATCTTCTTTTTATAGTTACACTCGTTCTTTTAAAGCCTCACCTTCCTCTCTTTTTTACTGTACCCTCCCTTTCTATTTTTCTATCCATTTCTCTCTTCTCCCTCCATGCCACTTTTTGCACATCCCTTAAAAGTAATAGATAAAAAGACGATAATAGTTCAAATTCTTCTAAAAATAAGGAAGTATGATTCAATAGGAATAAGTACCATCCATTCACTTCTGTAATTGCTCAACAGTTTCCTTCAGAGTACTGATAGTATTCACTACTTTACAATTAACATTTGTAAAATTAAGTTAATATTTTCCTGTGCATAAATATGTTTAGTTCTGAATCATGGATTCACAATTGAATTTTAAAACACAACCTGGTGAAGATGTGCTGTATGTACCAAACCTTCATTTTCCACACTTCCCTCCTAAAGCAACAACAGTAGTAGTAAAGAGGCAAGCATAGATTGTGGCCAAATCCAGGGTTACAAGTTCATATGGAAAAGGATATAAATGATACTTTAATTATTTCAAGTGAGGATCTGGGGAATCAAAAGTCATACATCCAGTTTAAAGGGAGAATTGCTACCCAAATCCAACTAATTGTAGCCATTCAAGAACACAAGCCTGATATTGCTATGTCTTCTTATTTCCCAAGAGAGACTGGAAATTTAAGTGACATCCCAACTGTTAAATGCCTTAGCCTCACTTTTTAAACCAGGAGTTGAAAGGGGTCAAAAGCAACAGAAGCGTTTGCCAGATGTTGAGCTGTAGATTTGCAACCCCTGCCCTAACTAGTCATCAGACTTTTGAGAAGAGGAGTTAAAGAAGCTGGTATTGTAGTTCAGCTTGTATCATTTCTCAATCCTGCCTGTCACCTGTCTAAGTGGCTACCCTGGCCCTAGGTCATTTCACAATGATGATGAGATAGAACTACTTCAGTCTTTCTGAAAGATTTAGACTAAGGACACTACACTAAGTGCCAAATATAAATTAAATTTTTTGATAGGAGCTGTATCCCCATCTATATATATCCACAGATACCAAGCACTTCCCCTAATGAGATGACCATTTAGACAGCCTGAGATGTCCCCAATCAGACACCTATGCATATGTTCTATTGCCTCATAAATACTCAGCATAATGGAGGGCTGAACTATTTTTAGTTTTCTCATGGGTTATTCATGAAGAGTATTGTATACCGTCTGTGTAATTTCACTAACCTTTCTTCAGAATCTGAAAGTGGTAAGAATCTGAAAGTGGTAGATTTCTTTCGGTATACCTGTGTCTTCTGGAAACTGTTTCCTTCCTGTTTCATTAATCTAGCTGGAATCATTTTGAGTGAATAATAGGCTGGCATCCTCAAAATGCCTTCATGTATGTATGTGTGGGTGCGTGGGATATATGAACACACTCTCTAGCCATCACTGCAAATTCATGGAACTAAAATCTCTCTTTCAAATTTGCCCCCAAACTGGAGCCATAAACCCAAATGTAATTATTTATCTTTCTCATAAACAAGAGAAAAGCATTTTTAAAGCCTTCTAATGCATTTACTGGCTTCTGCATGAAGGGAATAATAATTGTGAATGTAATCTGAAGCATTTGTCCCATTTCAGGCAGAATGTGGTTCTGGGATTGAACAAAACCTAGGTACAGTATGCTTTGGGGCTAAACTGTATTGCTAAATGTGAAGATCTCTTACTCACTGTTGTTCCAAGGAATAATGAAGTATTGGGATATGTTCTACTCTTACCATTTTCCCTTCAGGTGATCTAACAACCTGTTTCCTAAACTAACCTTAATCCTGAGGCAGAGATCAAACCATTCCTTTTTATTGCTTTTCAAGCACATGTAAGTAAATGAGCCAGAATTAAAAAAAAAGCTTTTGTGGCAGTGCTTTGGCCTCTACAGGGCTCAGGCAGTTCTCCAGTTCTCAATGGCTTTCTAATCCTAACTTCTCTCTCGCTGGAAGATTTTTTTAGATTTTCAACCTGATTTCTCCTAAGTGATTCTGTGCAATGTTTTTAGCTGTTTTCTAAGTTTGGAAATAGGTGAGGGACTGACTATGCCTCTTTGATAGATGAGAAAATTGAAGACTGCACTTAGAGGGTGGTGACCTGAGTCATGCCCAGAGGTTTGTAGAAACCTCTCCCAGACAAGATCCAACTTTAAACAAGTATTAAAGTCTGGAGGCTCATATTTTTCTCAGCTTGAAATGTTCTCATCTTCACATGGCTGGCTATCTCCTCATCATTCCATTTCCCCTCAGATGCCACTCATACAAGGAGGACTTCGCTGAGCATCATGTGTAATGTTGCTTTCATCTCTTTATCAGTCACTCAACCACATCACCCTTTTCTCCTTGACAGCACTGAAATTATTTTCTGTATTATCTTCATGTATTTGCTTTCTATGTTTGCCCCAACTACGCAACACAAGAAGGTATTCTCCATAAGAACCAAGAGTACAACTTTCTAATTCATCCCTGGGTCTCCAGAACTTAAAATAAATAGTTCATGACTCATTGAAAGTATTAATAAGTGTTTGCTGAATAAATAACTTCCCAATAATTCAGTTTATTGGATGCTATTAATCTTGGGGGAGAAGAAACTAATACATGGGAAAATGTTAATACTGAAAATCAAAAGACCCAGGGTTCTTGTGGCAGATTCCTTACCACCTAAAAGTGACCATAGAAGAGTCAATATGTTGGATTAAAGGCACCCAGCTAATTCTTCATGAGATAAAAGCAAAACCACAGATGTGTGACTGCATGTTGAGATAGGTGGCTGTAGGAGAGCACAGGAGTTCAAAAGTAGAATCACTGGCCAGATGAAACCCAGAGATTTTGAATATTAGAATAATAAAAGAAACAGAGAGCTTCAGTACTAAATGATTGGCAGTTTGGCAGGGAAGGACAGTGTCCCCTCACCTGGTAATCTCCACAAGCACAGAATCTGATGCCTTCCAACCATATTGTTATGGTTTGGTTTAGATGTTTGATGTCACTCAGAAAGCTCATGTGTTAGGCAATGTAACAATGGACAAAGGTGAAATGATTACAGTATGAGAACTGTAATCTCCTCCATGGATTAATCCATTTGAGAGTTAATAGTGTTAATAATTACTGGGTGATAACAGCAGGCAGGTGGAGCATGGCTCCAAGTAGATCACTGGGGACATTGCCTTGGACTATATCTTCTCTCATTTTCTCTGCCTCCTGGCTGCCATGAACTGAGCAGCTTTCCTCCACCACATCCTTCCACTATGATGTTCTAATGATGCCAGGTCAGTTCAGGGTGGTATGACTGAACATGCTGTTCTACCTCACTTTAGACCCACAGCAATGGAATCAGTCACCCATGGACTAAACCTCTAAAACCAAGATCCAAAATAAACTTTCCTCCAAGTTGTTCTTGTTAGGTATTTTGTTCGTAGCAAAGAAAGGACAACACACATATAGTCTACATAGACAAGAGACCTGGGACCTACATAGGGAGCTTGAGGTGGGGAAATTCTCTGCATTTCCCTGTGTGTTCACATGGCCCTGTAATTGGAAGTCATCTTGGGAAGGGTCATATTGCTTGAGCTTCTGCCCTGGAAATCAGAAACCCCTGCACTTTTCTATCTCTGAGACCCAGCAGCCTCTTCTCTGCACTCATTCAGCAGGGAGGTGACTTGTGAGACAATTTGGGCTCAGAGGAGTGACTAACAAAAATACCCTGAGAATTCTATGTGGTAGGAAGAATAGACTGTGATGTGGAGAGAAGAAGGCACTTCCTTATAAAATGGGGGTTTGGAAAACTGATATCAGAGCCTGGGTGGGTGAACAATCACGTGTGATTTCTCACAGAAGCTAAAGCTTGGGGATTCTGTGGTCATGGGCTGTGAGTCAGAAAGAACTCATCAGCAATATCCCAGCTCAGATTTTTGCAGTTTGGTGGCTTCTCTCCACTGAAAGGAGTACCCAAAGATGCACCCCAGCATTTGCCTTGTCTTAGAAGCATGTAGCCCAGGGAGCTCTGGAGAGAATCTTTGCTTAACAAGCAAGGTATGCCACCTTAACTAGTTAATAGGCTACAGCACCAAGGTTGGCTTTGCCCTTAGAGTACTCAGCACAGAGGGGACTCTGGAGAGAATTTCAGCTTAGTGAAGCTCCACATTCCATTCTGACTCATAATACACTGCAAAGACAGCCTTGGCCTCTCCAGAGTGTGTGAGCTAACAAGCTATGGAGGGATACACTGCTTAGTGAGTTCTGCATTCTATGCTAGCTCATTCCAATGTGAAAAGCAGCTGAGAGGGACTCCAACTACATTCAAACACACATCATTTCTGCTAGTCACATGGCAAACACCATACTAAAAAGAATTAGATGGTGCATAGCTCTTAAACTTCTATTTTTTGTTTATATTTTCGTTTTTCCTTCAAATGTTCTTTAATTTATTTTTTCAACTTAACAGTTTTCCTGCTTCCTTTTTCAACTTTAATTTTTCTCTTTTATCTTATTATTTTATTCTGTATTTTCACCCTTTACATTTTGTCATTACCTGTTATACTTTAGATGTAGTGTTCCCCAGAAGCTCACACATAAGACAATGCAAAAAGGTTCAGAGAAGAAACGATTGCTTTGTAAGAGTCTTAACCCAAACAGTGAATTAATCTCTTGATATGGATTCCTGAGTGGCAACTGAAGTGGTAGGGTGTGGCTGGAGGAAGTGGGAATTAGGGCGTGGCTTGGGGATATATATTTGTTTCTGGCCGGTGGAGTCTCTTTCTCTCTGCTTCCTGATCACCATATGAGCTGCTTGCCTCTGCCACACTCTTCTACCATGATGTTCTGCCTCACCTCGAGCCCCAAGGAATAGAGCCAGCTTCTATGGACTAAGAACTCCGAGACTGATCGCCCTCAACTTTTCTTCCCCTAAAATTGTTCTGGTCAGATCCTTTAGTCACAGCAGCAAAAAAAAAACAAAAACAAAAACAAAAAAAACTGACTAAAACATTACTGCTATTATTGTCACTGTTTTATTGTTGTTTTCTTTTCTTCTTGTGGTACTAGGGATGGAGCTCAGATCTTCCCACACATTGGGGAGATGCTCTGTCACTGAGCTACACTCCCAGTACAGCTGAGATTGCAACCATGACCTAGTCTTGTTCAAACCTCAATGATATTTCAACTCAAAATCCTCCAGCTATTCATACATTTGCAAGTGGACAATGCTTGTAGGAGAGGGAGTCCTGATGTCCCACTCTGGACAGTCAACCTCCATACTAACAGTAAAGAGAATAACATAACTATTGTGGACATCCCTCCAGCAAGGGTCCTTATTATTGGTAGTTCCCACATCCCACCAGACCACACATCACTGAAAAACTAAATGTGAGTGCCATAGAGGGAGAACTCTGATCCTGATCTTCACCTCCCCACATCAAACATGAAGAACCGCACCTGTGTTTAAACAGAAGTTAAAAGCTTTAGGCCCTTCACTATGATTAAAACAGCCAGTATCAGAATCACTTTCAAGCGCCAGAACCAATATTAACAGTGGAAACCTCCACCACCTAATAGGGGCCTCTACTTCCATTGTAATAATAACCACAGAGGGTGCACCCTGCACACTCTGATGTTTATACCACACCAGCCTGAATTACCAGACAGTCCCAACTCTTGTGAAAAATACAGAGAAAGTGGGTCCCTCAGGCATTGATAGAATATGCATTGTGTCAAAACCCACTAATCACAACAAAATAAGTTACAGGGAGACGACCCTACAAATTCCAATTAGAATTAAACTCAACACTACACAACAAATGCCCAAATAAACATCAAGAGAAATCCTTCACATAAAAGTGGAAGAGATATCAGCTCCAACAGGTATGCAAATCTCGACATAGAAACATAAGATATATGAAGAAACAAGGCAATATGGCACCTCCTAAAGTCCACAGGAACCAATTCTGAAGATAGTACTCACTGTTCAGATTCCCAATCCAATTCAGCTGGCTATGGGAGCTACCAGCCTCAAAGGAAAAGAGAGTTAGGCTCCCCTTCACTTTTCTGACTTGCATGCCGCTAGGTACAATCTTCTCTGTGCCTGTTGCACTCAGGTTCTGCTAAGTATACCCTAGGTCACCTAGTAGGCACTTGCCAGGACAGTACGGTAATGCTTGCTATGATCTCCTGACTCTGCAGCAGCATCTGCAGTGTGGCCACGTCGAGATGACTCCTATTTCAACTCTCCATGGCCAGTTGAGAAACAGCACTTTTCAAGCACCAGTTCACAGTGCAACATCTGGATCAGCTAAGTTTAGGCTGCTTTTCTGATCTCAGGTTTTTCTGCACCAAATCTGTCTGTTGTGTTTCTCTGTGTTATGCCTCCCCTGTGGTGAGCTACAGCTACTATATCAGCTGCTGCAACCAGCTTGACTCCAATACAGTCCTCCTTCTTTGGTTAATGTAACCAAATTTCTGAGTCTCTAAGACACTAACTGTCCAATATTGAGTTTTAGTAAAATCCCTTTTTCACCCACATCACAAAGAATCATTATTCCTGCTGCTTGAATCTAGAGTCATGGAGCAACTAGGAATGCAGTCTACCTCTAATCTGCCATCTTGAATCTTCCAAGTGAAAATTCTTAATGACGTTCATTCTTATCCATAGAGAAAATAAATAGGTTTACAAAAATTATTGACTCAAATATTCCACATTAGACAATGAGGTAATATTTCATTAACTCTCAAATCTTAGAGTCCTGAGACCACCTGACTACAGAGAGTACAATATTTTCCCAGGTTTCCTTGTTCACATATTTCTAGCCATTTCCAGGAAATGTTTCTATGAACTTATATCTGCCCTAATAATGATTTGCCACTTCAGCTATCTGGGCACACTGGTGTTTCACTGCAGATGTCTTGCCATCTTGAAATCATTTAGCTTCTCATGACCATGGAAGCCAAGACATAGCTCTTAACATGCTGAAAACAAGAAAGATCTGACAAGAATGGCAACATAAAGAAATGCCAGGCTACATGAGCCATGACTGCTGTCAGAATTCATGAAAGTCTTCCACTGGAACCTTTTTTTTATTTCTTTTTTTTTTAATTTCTTTTTATTTTCTTTCTTATTTCACCCTTACTGGGTTTGCTTTGTTTTCCTATTCTCTTTGTTTGTTGGTTTCCTGTCCCCTTAACCTAGAAGTATAGGAAGTTGCTTTTAGACTTTTTTCCATTTCTAGTAAGTATTTAAAGCTATAAATTTCCCTCTAAGGAGTGCATTAGCTGCCTCACACAAATTTTGATATGTTGTGTTTTTATTCAGTAAAAAATATTTTCTAATTCCCCTTGAGATTTTTTCCTTTAACTGTATGTAAATTAGCAATGTGTGGCTAAATTTTCAAGTATCAGAGCATTTTCCTGATATTTCTTTGTTATTGATTTTTAGCTCAATATCATTGTGGTCAGATTTCAATTGTTTGATATTGTTGATGTTTGTTTTATTGCCCGGAATAGAAGTTTTCTTGGAAAATGCTTCACTTTTACTTTCAAAGAATGTTCATTCTGCTGTTGTTAAGTGAGCCTGGTGTGTTCTACATAGTATAGTTAGGCAAATTGCTGATAGTATTGTTTTCTAAATATCTATTGATGCTTTTGTATTCTTCTGTTAATAATAAAGGAGTTTTGACAGAATGAGACAGACATCACTGCCCTGTGTACATGTATGAATGCACAGATGGTGTGACTCTACTTTGTGTACAACCAGAGAAACAATAGCTATACTCCATTTGGGTTCAATGGATCAAAATTAAATGAATAAAAAAAAAAAAAAACGAAAAAAAAGAAAAACAAAAAAAAAGACCCAAATTGATTTTGCATATTAAGATCTAAATCTTTTTTGAGCACATAGTAGTAGGTGAATGAGTGCTTATAGAAATCTTTACGAAATGGGTCAAATTCATTATTATTTTCTGCTTGCTATATCTCTCTCACGATTTGTGTAGTATTGTCCCAAATCAGTTGTCCTTGTGTTATTGAAGAATTTGGCATTATTTTCTCTGTAGGAATTGACTTGATATTTTTTCTTCTTCATCATCATTATTGTCCAAATACAGGTATTGATATTGATAACATGCATTATGACTGATTAAAAAAAATTTCCAAAAAATAATAATAATAAGGGAGTTTTGAAATCTCTATTACTGGAGATTATTATAAATTCATCTTTTTGATTCTTTCAGTTTTTGCTCCCTGAATTTTATATATGTTTTTAGGTATACACATATTTAAGACCGAATTTCTGTTTATCATTATAAAAAGTCTCTTTTTAGCCTTTATAATATTTTGTGTTCTGAAGCCTTCCTTGTCTGATACTAATATAGTCACTTTGGCTTTCTTACAGAGTTTGTATTTATTTATTGTGTTCTTTTACTTTTATCTTACCTTCTAAATGTTAGAGTGCATTTCTTATAAATTGCATATAAATATGAAGTGGTCTGACTTTTATTCAATCCGATAATCTCTGAGTATTTAGAACATTTTATTAAAAGTAATTGCCAATGTGTGGTTCAAGTCTTGCTACTTGATATGCCTTTATCTCTTTTATTCTTTGTATTTTTCTTCCTTCTCATGCCTCCTTTCATATTAATTATGATTCATGGTTTCTTTTTTGCCTTATGAGCTCTACATTTTATTTTTATATCTTAGGCTTATTCTATAGTCTACCATTCCACTTTAACTTGTCGTATCTTTGAGTATCATACTACTAATATGTATAATGTAAAAAACCTGACATCAGTATACTTTTAATTCTCCATTGCATCTTACACATTATTTTTGTCACACATTTCACTTTGCATGCATTAGAAACCCTACAGTACATTAAGTTTGATTTAAACAGTAAATTACCATATAAAAATTCAAAATTAGAAAAAGGCCTTTGTTATATATCCACATGTTTGCATTTTCAGGATTATTTCTTTGTATAGATCCAAATTTAATCTGATATTTTTTCAGTCTGCAGAATTTTCCTTAACATTTCTTACAATACACATCTTTTGTTTTTCTGAAAAATTTCACTTTCCAATTTTTGTAAAGGCTATTACTTCTTTATATAAAACTCTAGAGTGGCAATGTTTTCTTTCAGTACTTTAAAGGTGCTGTTGCCTCTGGCTTAGATTGTTTCTCACAAAAAGTCAGCAATCATTCTTACTATTGTTCCCTTTGTATAACATGTCTCTTCTCCCACTGTTTTTAAAAAGATTTCTCTTTATCAGTAATGCGTGGCAGTTTGATTATGTATGCTTCAGGTTGTGTGTGTGTGTGTGTGTGTGTGTGGTGTGTGTGTGTGTGTAGGTGTGTGTCTGTCCTGTATGGTATTCATTTAGTTTCTTGAATTTGTAGATTTATAGGTTTCATCAAATATGGAATATTTTGACCATTATTTCTTCAAAATATTTTTTCTCTTCTCTATGGGATTCCTTTTGCAATTTTTAGACCACTTAATTGTTGATTCATTGTGTATTAAGCTCTATTTCTGTTCTCCTTCTTCTTTCTCATGCTTCATTTTGGGCAGGGTCTGTTGCTATGTTTTCACACTCATTGATACCTTCCTCTGCTGTATCTAATGTGCTATAAAACAGACTGGTAGAATTTTCATTTGAGATATTGTATTTTCATCTCTTATTAGTCCTGTGTGTTCCTCATTTATATGTTCCATTCATCATTGTACCATGACTTATGTTTCCTTTAAATATTTGAGTCTTTTGAGAATATTTGCAGTTAATCAGGACACACCTAAAGTCTTCCCTTTTTTCCACCACTGTAAGCCTTTTTTTCTCTCTTAACTACCTTGCTGTCTCTCCCCATAGAAAGAAATGGTGGTTAACTCCTTTGCTACAGCAAGCACTGAATAGTCTGTTGGTTCTCCTGTGGATTGTCTTTATTGCTACAGAACCATCTAACCTCCATACAGATACAAAAAAAGATGGACAGTCCCAGAGGAAAACTCTAATACTCTAAAGTCTCTAATGCTGGGTTTGGAAAATGAGGATTCCAAGTTATCAATAACAGATAACACCAGTCAACCCCTCCTCTTATCCTCAAAAGGCTTGTGGAAGCATTTTAAGGATTAAGCAATTTATTTTGGAGACAATGCTTTTGAAATTCATTAGGTACCAGATATTTGCTTAATTTGAATCTTGTTGAACTATTGTATTTTGAATTGGCACACCTCCATCCTTTATTGGTCAAAGTCCTTTTAGCCCTGGCATGCCCAACAGTATGTATTTTTGCTTCAGTCGACACTGGCATATGATTGTGTCAAATACCTAGCCTCTCTTCTATCATCAAGTTGAACTCCATGAGGTTGTGACCTTCATTCTCCACATAAAGTGTAGTGGGTATGACTTGACTCTCCAGATTTGAGAATCCTCATTTGATCTTTGCTTTCAGATTCCTTCTATGAAACCTGAAATAACAGATGTCTTTATGTAAACTTGAAGGAAAATACACTGAAGAAGTTCCCGGTCCCACTGCTAGTCCTGACTGTTCACAGAGTGAGGGACTGAGGCCATGTTAGGCAAATTCTGCTGGTTCTAGTAGAGCTACCCAGTGTGGAAGGAGTTTAATTTGGACATGTTCCAGGAAATATTTGTTTCATCTGGAACCCAGTCACAGCTAATGATGTTGTGGGAAGAGCAGAAATCCACAGGGACATGCTGGGTACTTTACTCCATGAGGCACACCCCAGGCCTGATTGGGCTATACCGAGGTGAACTCAGGTTCCTGAGCAGGCATGGTGAGTTGGGGAGACTATAGTGAAAGGAAAAGACATGGAGGGGACTCTGAATGGAAGTCTAACCAACTTTGGGACTTTTCAAAAGCCGAGAAATTCAGCTCAGATTTGAGCAGGTAGAGAGATCCAGTGCCCCCCACCCCTTGAAGGGGGACAGAGTGCTCTTCTTTCCTCTTCCCCTTGAGACCAAGAAGAGTGTTGGAAGGCACTTTGGCCATGCTGCTGACATTCTATTCTGACTCTGGATCCTCCTAAGGATCTTCATTCTTCCTCTGAAGGCTCATGTTGATCACATCAGCTGAAGGTCAGGATTTCAGGGTGCTAGTGTACCCTCCAGCTCAGATCTCTTATAGCCATTACCTCATTTTACTTCTGTCCCATCATCAAGGGCTAGAACTCTTCCCCTGTGTAAGCACAAACATCACCAACTAGGAGTCCTAGTTCTCAGGGAGTGATTTCCTGAAGGGCTTCAGTTCATCATCTTTATGATGAACTACACATTCATCATGCATCCTTCACAATCTGATCTAAGGTGCTTCTTTCACTGGGATTGAGAATAAGAAATTTCTTGAACACCTTTTGCTCACTGCTGATATCTGCAGCTTCTTGGAAAATTGTCGGTTGTAATTAATTCAATTATATCCTATGTTTCCTTTCTCTCTTTTTCTTCTGGTATTTTTATTATGTGTTCTTACATTTTTGTTATTGTCCCACCATTCTTAGATATTCTATTCTGTCTATTTTGTTCTTTTATTTTTTCTTTTCACTTCAAGGTCAGGAAGTTTCTCTTGACTTCTTCAAGATCATTGATCTGGCTGTGTCCTATTAACCAATCAGCCCATCAAAAGCATTCTTCATTTCTGCTACAATTGGGTTTTTTCCTACCATTTACTTTTGATTCTTTCTGACATTTTAAAAATATCAAGTTTACATCTCTCTACATACAATAATTATTCAGTCTTCTATATTTTCTACTTTTTCCAGCAGAACCACTAGCATATTAATTATAATTGTTTTAAATTTCTAATCCAATAATTCCACCTTGCCTGCCATATCTGAGTCTAGTTCTGGTGTTTACTGTCTCTTCAAACTGTATTTTTAAGATTTATTTTAAATTGATGTATATCATGGGGTAGCATGTGATATCTTAATACATGTATACATAATTTAGTGATCCAAACAGGATAATTAGCATATCTATTACCTCAAATGCTTTTCTTTGTACTAGGGACATTAAAAATCTTCTAGTTATTTCGAAATATACAAAATTGATTATAGTCACCCTATTTTGTAATAAAACATTAGAACTTATTCTTCCTATCTGACCATAACTTTTTATTCATTGGCCAGCCTCCCCATCCCCCCCTACCCTTTCTATCCTCTAGCAATCACTATTTTACTCTCTACTTCTACGAGATTGACTTTTTAATACTATACATATGAGCAGTATTTTTCCTTTGGTCTTTTAGTATATGAGGACTATATTTGTTCCACAAGGACAGATGCACATAATTCGGGAAACATTTTCTCTGCATGTGTCCCTTTTCTGTTATCTCCCTTTCAAATTCTGAACACCTGAGCCTCTCTGAACACCCATGTCTGTATCTCTTACTCAATAAACTTCTGGACTATGTCTGAATTCTCATTCCATGTGCTGTGGTTTTAAAATACCTATAGGAATAAAGCCAGGGCATTATAAAGTTCACTGCATTTGTTTACCTTCTTTTAGAAAGTGTACTCCTGTCTTTCGAACAAAGTCTGCAAACAATTGTTTTGCATATTTTGTCCAGTTTTCTAGTTGTTAACAATAAGAGGTATATGAGGACCCTTCTGCTCTCC
Organism: Glaucomys volans; assembly: GCA_020662805.1. Taxonomy (NCBI): domain Eukaryota; kingdom Metazoa; phylum Chordata; class Mammalia; order Rodentia; family Sciuridae; genus Glaucomys; species Glaucomys volans. The sequence continues at coordinate 101,708 of JAJEJO010005078.1, read as the reverse complement.
CTTGGGAAGACAGCCTTTCTTCTGGGAATGATTGGCACCAAGGAAGTCCATTTATTTCAGAACAATCCCCACTATGTCCCACAGATATTAGAGCTTAATATCTAAATCACATCTTTTGACATTAGCACAATAGAAAACATCAATAAATTTTTGCAAAGTCTGGTTTATTCATTCTAGAAAACACCACATGTGGTACTTCTATAAAAAAAGTCAAGGTTGAGCTTTAAAAATTCCTATTCAATTCCTTCTGGAATGCCTGCATATGAAAACAGTGCCTTAATACCTTCAGTCCCCTGGGTCTCTTTTTTTGACCTTTCCCAGAAATGGGTCAAGAACTCGTATCCATCATCTAAGTATTATCAATACTTTTCAGAAATGAATCAATCTAAATTTTAACTTGGAAAAAAATATTTTTCCTAAGGGAAGTATCATATTATGGAATAAAATACTAAAATGGAAACAGCTTTTTACATCATTATGGAGATCTATTCCGTTTTTGGTCCACACTTTTGAATCTCTATTTTCAAATTTGCTTTATCTTTGAAAAACTTCCAAGGTTTATCAAAGTGGTCTTTCAATGCAGAGAACATCTGCATAATGACTTTATATCCACAAATCATATAAAAGGAGAATCAGAGAAAAGCCTGAAGCTTTTAAGTGTAGTTCATTCTATAGTCTAACATCTCCAACAAAGTTTTAGAGATTCACAGGACTTATTCTAAGCCCCAGGTGAAATTATATTTTTTTCCTTCTCCCTCTAGTAGTCTCTATAAAAAGGGATCTTTTCAAAGTGGCTTAAGGAGTGTCCAATTATGTGATGAAGGTGCATGAAGATTTCTATCCATCTTCAGGCTTTTTCCTTGTCTCTCTTATTGGGTTCAGAGACATCTAGATTACATGGATCTAATTTTGCTGCCCTATAGATAAGGTTGTGAGTCAATTGAAGATGCACAATACCGAGCAAATTTTCAGATCTCCCTTTCTCCTGAATAGCATAACAGTATTACATAGCTCACAGGGCTTTATTGAAGATCACATAATTTTTTAAAAAGAGACAAAAAAGGATAAATATATGTCTCTTTGCTTTTAATGATTTCCTAATTTCATTTTATTGAGTTTGATAGTCACATATTCTCTTCATATATATGTTCTAAGGGCCGTGTGAAAGTTTGTATCAGATAACCATTCCAGATGAAAGAAAGCTCTTTGAAATTAAAAGTCTTCCTTGATATTAGTTCTTTTTCCTTTAAAATATCCTCTGGTGAGAGGATATGTCCAGGCATATGTGTGCAGAGGATAGACTTAAACGGTGTTGCTGCAATTCTAAAATTAGAGCTTCGTGGTCACTTCATAGAAGATCAAATTGTGTTATTATGTAGAAGTATACGTCTCCACCTCTTCCATGATCAATAGGTTCCCTCTTCTCTGACTAAAAGGAGAATGCCAGCAAAGAATGATTCCACTATCATTTCCTCCTGAATGTAAGGTTGTGCTGTAACCTTGAAGATGATCCCATGTGATTCTGACTTCTTGGCATTCACACTCTTGTGTAATTCCCTTCTTTGAGTTCAGGGTTTCATTTGGTGACCTACTTCTAAGGACAGAAGATGATGGAACTGATAAAAAGTTTACTTTCAAGATTATAAAAGACTGACATTCTGTCTTGGGTTTCAATCTCTCTCTCTCTCTCTCTCTCTCTCTCTCTCTCTGTCTGTCTCTCTCTCTCTCTCTCTCTCTCTCTCTCTCTTCCCCTGCCCCAACCCCCATTACTTGCTCTGAGGAACGACAATAGTCCTCTAGAGATGATCTTGTGATCTTGTGGAAAGGACCAGAGACCTGCCAAAAAATGCATGATAGTCACTCCAGTGCATCCTCCCCAGTATGATTCTTGAGATAAAACTACAACTTGCTAAAACTTGATAAAAGATATTGAACCAGAGAGACCCAGCTAAACTGTGCTTGGATTCTTGGCCCACTGAAACAGTGAGAAAATAAATGTTTGCAATTTAAACTGTTATATATTGAAGTAATTTTTTATACAGTGAATAACTAGCATAAGGATCTACATAAAAGTATCCAAACAAACAAAAAGTCCATTATGGTTCTGTAACTCAGAAAACTTGGGTGCTAGTCCTGCCTCTATCATGAACAGTTGGTGTGCAAATCTCATTTCATTCCTGGGCTTCTGTTTTTCCATTTGTAAAAATAAGAGATTGCATAGCTTATTTTTAATAACATATGGTTTTATATTTCTTTTAGGATCTATGTAGTATACATATTCTGTGGTGTGTGTGTGTGTGTGAAAATATAAGATCTACAAAAATCTAAGGAAATCAGAGAAGACATGTGTATGTAAATACATGTATATAAAATGAAAGGATACTTCATGTTTACAGGTAGGGCAATTCACAGGACTTATTCAATATTGCTAACAAATTCATTTCCCCAGCTTGATTTGTAAATTCAACACAACCTCAATCAAAATTCCAACACGTTGGAAGATTGACTCCATTGTTTACTGTAAAGCTTCAGTAATCAAGACAGTATGATATTGTTGAAAAAGAGACAAATAAATATATCAATGATATAAATGGAACAGGATAGAGGGATCAGAAATAGACCCATACAAATATGGTCAACAAATCTTTGACAAAGGAGCAAAAGCAATTCAATAATGAGAAGGTAGTCTTTCAACAAATGGTATGAAATGACCACACAATCAAATGCAAAAAAAAACAAAACCCTAAAAATGGATCATAAACTTACATGTAAAATGCAAAACTATATGACTTCCAGAAGACAAAATCAGAGTAGATCTCAGTGACCGTGGCTTTGTTGATAACCGATTTGTATACAACCCCAAAGGCACAGTACATAAAATAAATAATTACTTGAACATCATTAAATTTTTTATTGTTTGTTCTTTTTAGTTATACAAGACAGCAGAATGCATTTTGATTCATTGTACATGGAGTACAACTTTTCATTTCTCTGGTTGTACACAATATAGAGTCACACCATTCATGTAATCATACGTGTACATAGGGTAATGATGTTTGTCTCATTCCACCATCTTTCCATCCCCCAGCTCCCTCCCCTCCCCATATTTCCATCTACACAATCCAAAGTTCCAACAGTCCTCCCTTACCCCCCAACCCCCCATTCTGCATTAGCATCCACTTATCAGACAAATATTTGGCTTTTGGTTTTTGGGGATTGGCTTATTTCACGTAGCATGATCTTCTCCAATTCCATCCATTTACCTGCAATTGCCATACTTTTATTGTTCTTTATGACTGAATAATATTCCATTGTGTATATATGCCATGGTTTCTTGATCCATTCATCTACTGAAGGGCATCTAGGTTGGTTCACAATCTAGTATTGTGAATTGAACTGCTACAAACATTGATGTGGCTGTGTTGCTGCAGATTGCTGATTTTAAGTCATTTGGGTATAGGCCAAGGAGTAGGATAGTGGGGTCAAATGGTTGTTCCATTCCAGGTTTTCTAAGGAATCTCCATACTGCCTTCCTGAGTGACTGCACCAATTTGTAATCACAAGCAATGTATGAGTGTACCTTTTTCCCCACATCCTCTCCAACACCTATTGTTGCTTGTATTCTTGATAATAGCCATTCTAATTGGAGTGAGATGAAATCTTAGGGTAGTTTTAATTTACTTTCTCTTATTACTAGAGATGTTGACCAATTTTTCATATATTTGTTGATTGTATATCTTCTTCTGTGAAGTATCTTCTCAGTTCCTTAGCCCATTTATTGATTGGGTTACTTATATTTTTGGTGTAAAGTTTTTTGAGTTCTTTATGAATTCTGGAGATAAATGCTCTATCTGAAGTGTATGTGGTAAAGATTTTCTCCCACTCTGTAGGCTCTCTTTTCACATTATTGATTGTTTTCTTTGCTGAGAAAAAGTTCTTTAGCTTGAATCCATCCCATTTATTTATACTTCTTTTTATTTCTTTTGCTTTGGGAATCTTGTTAAGGAAGTCTGGTCCTAAGCCGACGTGATGAAGATTTGGATCTACTTTTTCTTCTATTAGGTGCAGGATCTCTGGTCTAATTCCTAGGTCCTTCATCCATTTTGAGTTGAGTTTTGTGCAGGGTGAGAAATAGGGGTTTAGTTTCATTTTGCTGCATATGAATTTCCAGTTTTCCCAGCACCATTTGTTGAAGAGGCTATCTTTTCTCCATTGTATGTTTCTCGTTCCTTTGTCTAGTATGAGAAAGCTGTATTTATCAGAGTTTGTCTCTGTGTCCTCTATTCTGTATCATTGATCTACCTGCCTATTTTGGTGCCAATACCATGCTGTTTTTTTTACTATTGTGCTGTGGTAATCACTTCCTGCTAAGGATTGCTTTTGCTATTCTGGGTCTCTTATTCTTCCAAATGAATTTCATGATTGCTTTCTCTACTTCTATGTGGTATGCCATAGGAATTTTAATTGGAATTGCATTGAATCTTCATAGCACTATGGTAGTATGGCCACTTTGACAACATTAATTCTGCCTATCCAAGAACATGGAAGATCTTTCCATCTTCTAAGGTTTTCTTTAATTTCTTTCTTTAGTGTTCTGTAGTTCTCATTGTAGAGGTCTTTCACCTCTTTTGTTAGATTGATTCCCAAGTATTTTATTTTGGGGGGAGCTACTGTGAATGGGGTAGTTTTCCTAATTTTCAGAGGATTCATCACTTATGAATAAAAATGCATTAGATTTATGAGTGTTGATTTTATATCCTGCTACTTTACTGAATTCATTAGTTCTAGAAGTTTTTCTGGTGGAATTTTTTGGATCCTCTAAATATAGAATAATGCTGTTGGCAAATAGTGATAGTTTGAGTTCTTCTTTTCCTATTCATATCCCTCTAATTTCTTTGGTCTGTCTAATTGCTCTGTCTAGAGTTTCTGGTACAATATTGAATAGAAGTGGGGAAAGAGGGTATCCCTACCTTATTCCAGTTTTTAGAGGGAATGCTTTCAGTTTCTTCCCAAATGCCTGCACATAATAGACACCTGTGTTAGTCAGCATTCTGCTACTATAACAAATACCTTATGAAAAACTCATGAAAAGAAAAATTTGAGTTCACAGTTTTGGAGTTTCCTGTCCATGATCGGATACACCTACTGTTTTTAGGCCTCTAGTGAGGGGGCAGCACTTCATGGCAGGAACACATAATCAAGCAAAACCACTCACCTCATGGCCGAAAAGTAAAAGGAATGAAACAGAAACCAGGGTCCCACAATCCCCTTCTAGGGCATGCTTCTAATGACTCCACTAGGCCATGGGGACCATGGGGTATGGTCCAACCTGGGGACCATGCCTTTAACATTTGGACCTTTAGGGGACACTTAAGATACAAACTATATCAATACCCAATAAATCTTAAACTATTCTATTAGTTATGTATTACTCCTTTGGTCTTTATATAGTCCCTATAAAGTTGTCACTCTGTTTTAATGCACCAACCAATGGTACATCTGTATTTTAAAACACCTTAGAAAGCAAAAAAATAAAATAAAATATTAGAATTAAACAGTGAGTCTGCGTGTGCTAGATGCTTGATAAGTATCTGCTGATGGATTTTTAAATGAATACAAAACAGAGGAATGGTTGGAGGAAAATAAAAAAGGAAATGTTTTGAAAATGACCTTCTATTTGACACATCAATGAAAATAATCCTATTTTTCACCAAACTGTCTGGAGAGACATTTTCATCCACACCTTTATCCCAAGAGGACTTTTTTCTTTCTCAGTCTATTTATATATCAGCATTGAATGTCAGCTAGATTTTTCTCTTAATAACTTTAAAGCGGAGCTAAAAGAAGATAAATCAGTCTCACAAAGAAAATGTACTCACCAGGTACACCCTGACAGAACACAACAGCTGTGCCAACAACAAGCTGAGGGATGGATGCTTAAAGAACAATTCTGACTTCTGATTTGTGAGTCCCTCATTTCAAGGATCTCTGATGGGGTAGCATTTCATTGAGTTAAATATTGACTAATGATAAAACCTAGGAAGCACGATGCACGTAATACTTCTCTTCCCTAAACTCAAAAAAGAGAGGATCAAAATAGAACTTCTCTAAAGTTAAAGGGTATACAAGTGTATCTATCACAAGATCCATCAATTTACTGGGCTATAGAAAGAAACCCATCCTTTCTTTTGAACGTGCAATATGTTTATAACTGGAGGTGTTTGAACCATGATTTTGGGTAGCCTAAAAGATAGAATATCAATCACAAAGACTCACTTTCTTTTCCCAACAATGTCCTTTTGAGTCTCCTTTGTACAGCAAAAGCATGTGATTCATTGGTAAATAACTGGCTTATTTTTGGTGTGGCATCAAAGGACTGGGTTACTCATAATAACAGGAAAAATAGTATCTAATGTTATTACATATTTTCTCATTTAATCCTCCACACCTTATGGAGTAGACATTATCTTTCTTTTGCCAATAGAAAAATGAAACTTAAGGAAGTAAAACAAATTTCATGAGATATCATTTCTAAGTGATAAAACAGGGTTTGACTATGTGTGAATTTCATAGCTTGCCCCTCTCCTGACTGTCGGGATCTCCCATCAAAGTAATGATAGAAGAAAATAACTTACCATTCCCTTCTCTCTTTTATCTCTAATCAAAAGTTCTCTATACTGTTCTGCTGCCCAAAAGCTTGAATGCTGGGGTGGTGATGCATTAGTTACAACATTTCCCAACTAGAATATTGGCCAGTAAGTTGTTACCACTCCACAACAACATGCCACCTAACATTTATGTTACGTTATGTTAGGTCCATGACCACCTATAAGTATTATCAAGGGAATTTTGAAAATCAGGACTAATTTTAGGGAGAAACATTTTACCTTAGGGAGAGAGAGAAATTCCCTTTACCATGGCATTAATAACACAAATAGTCCACCTTGATTTTTAAAACTTTGCTCTACAATTTGGATACCAATTTTCTATATGTTCTTCAGTGTGTATTTCAGTCAATGTAAGTGCTAACAATATGGAGATGGAAAGGAATGCTGTAGAGGCAAGAAAGCTCATAGAAAGATTTGTGATATAAATCCAATTGTCCAGTGTTTTTTAAATATATGCCATAATATGTCCATAAAGAGAAAATGAGAAGTGATGTAATTTCAAAATATGCTGGAAACTACTGCTTATTGTGGTAGTCTTTTAAAGTCTTCAAAATATAAAAGCAGTTACGTGGTCCCACACTAAATGAACAAGTGGATCTTTGCTTGAGCCTGTGTTGCCAAGTATATTATCTAACAATATTCCTATTTTTAGGGTTTCCGTGGAAAGAGCAAGTGGCTTCCATTGGAATCTGGATTGAGTAGAGTATCTCAGGTTTATTGCTAAAACATCCCTCCACATCTCAATGGCTTTAAATAAAAGAAATCAAGCTATAGCTCATAACAATTCAATGTGTTTATTTTAGAACTCAGGTTTCTTCCATCTTGGGCCTCCACATCCCATGGACTCCTGAAAAATCATTGTCTAGATTCTCAGCATTAGACAGGGAGTTAGAAGGAATAAAGGCTCTCATAAAAGATTTACTGATCCAACTTGGAAGTGGTGTGCTTCACTTCTGCTCACTTTGAATCACCTAGAACTCATCACATGGCCGCATTTAACTACAGAAGAATCTGAAATAGCTTAGTTTTGTGTTCCATCAGAAGAAAATATGTGGTTATTTACTCTCTGTTGCAGAGATTCTGGAGTTAGAATGTGGATTGAAGTCAGAAAATGGAGAAAACTTTGGTCCCAGAATCTAAGATTGGTCTGTCCTTCAAATTGTCAGACCTCCCAGGGATGTGAGATCTTATACTTTCATTTCAAAACTGAAAATCTTGGTTAATGAGCATCAATATATTTCTTTGCCCACTTGAAAAACAAATGAATTATGCTTCCTAAATTACTGCATGAAAGGAGATATCTCCTGAAAAACAATAAACAGAAGTTTCACTAACATGTAATGCTTCCCATACCTTTAAAACCATGCTTTTAAAGACTTTTTGTTAAAAAGAGAGAGATGATTCTTTTTAAAGAAGGAGCCTATCTTAAAAACCCAAGACCATGAAATAATAGGAAGAATTTCAGCATGTCAGTTCATCAGTACAGTGTACAGAGGTCTCTCTTTTCTTTCTTGACAAGTGTCTCACTAAATATGCCGAGAACATTTATTCACATAGAAAGTTAAAAGAGATGTTATATAAGTGGACCTCCAGGTGACTGATGACTCACAATGATGTCCTACATTAATTTCAGCAAATGTCATAAAAAGCCACTGCCTCTTCACATAGGCACCTAAGCATTCATGGTTATAAGACTAACTGTTGTAGGATGAGGTGCTTATGAAGGAATTATCCATTAATATAAAGAGACACTAGTTCACATGTATAGGGAAGAAACATTGTGAAGCTTTACCAAATGACTGTCATAGCAAGGGACTAAGTATCGAAGAAAGTAGAATTCATAAAATATAAAACTTAAGTATCACAGAGGACTCACTTGCTGGATGTTCCAAGAATGCAGTGGTTAGTGGATAGATGGCTGATGACTTGGCAGGGAGGTGGAGGCAGGATTCAAAAGAAAATCTTCCCTAGAATGTTGCTATTGGGGAGAAATTCCTACTAGATCGATTAGAGTCATACTTTGGCCACTGCTCCAGCACTCTGGGGTGGAACTTTCACATATAAGAAATTTGAGAGGTTAAGAGGCTCATCTAGGAGCACAGCAGAAAATGATGAACCTGTTCTTTCTATTTCCAAAGTCTGCTATTTGCCTACTGCATCTTTCCATCTTTCTCCTCCAAATTGACTGAAAACAATTCATGGTGAACTATTCTAATTTCTGAACCATCTCTAACCAAAGATATCATTTCCTGAAATGTGTCCATGAAAAGTCATTATATTTTTCTATCTCGAGGAATACTTTTCTTTCAAGACATTGCATTTCCTTTTGCAAAAAAGGCAGTCTATATCCAGACATTGTCATTTTACTTTGCTTAAAGTAACTTCTTATAAATGTGCATTTTCCGAAGATGTATAAAAAAATTCTCCTTGATTTCTAACTTATTGCAACTATGTCATGGAGAATTAGATTGAGGCATTCACATCAAACATCTGAACAGCTAGTTGAAAATGAATTTGTCCAGTGCCACACAGGCTTTGTATATTGGAAACAGAAACATTCAAGAAATATTTGCTAAGTGAAAGAATGACTGTAAGCTTTATGTGGCATTTGGGATGTACCTGGAAAAATAGCAAAAATCTTGCCACTGGTTAGGTTTCTCCAGGTTTCGTATTGAGTGGTAACAAATAAGGATCAGTATAAAATTAATTGATAGTTGGCAATTGATAATTGATAATAGTCAATAACTTGGTTTAATTGTAGATATTACAGATGACAGTTTTCTGTAGAGGTATAAAAATGTTGCCAAAAAATAATGAGGCATACTTTAAATCAAATCTCCAGTTTTTTGTCAAAATGAATATTATTCCTCATTTAACATAAAAATCATGTGGGATCAGCTTAAGTGAAACTGCTTCTAGAGAGGCAGTGGCTGAAGCAGACTGGGGAAGAAGGTCAGGGAATCAAATTCTACCTTAACCTCAAGGGAAGTGACCCATGTCCAGTCACTACATATGGCTTTCACAAGGAAATTTTAGTAGTTGGAGAATGGGAGTAGCCAATTCCAACTAACTTGGCTACCAGGACAATCATGTAAAAGAAAGATGTAAGAAAATAGTAGAGATTCTCCCTATCAAATAGTTGCTTCTAGCTTCTAGCTTTTACCTCCTACTCAATTTTATAGGGATGAAAATGGACCTGTGATCTGCCAAAATAAAACCATAGCAAATATAAATGTTTCTTTCACTCATTAGGTGGGTCTGAAATACTCAAGTTGTAATCCAAATGATCTTTAATAAAATTCACTTCAATTTCAAATACTGGAGAAGTACACAAATTATCTTCTCCCCATCAGAATGAGTAAGCATATAAAAATTATTAAACATTAAAAATAGTACTTCAAAAGAAGGAGAATATACAGATATGAATATACAGATAGAGATATATACACACATATAAAATACTTATGAAATATCTACCAATTTCATATGACAAATATATATGTAATTGGTAGATAGACACTTGTTAAATTTCCCTAGAGAAACAGACTTACTGCAAGAAACAGGAAAATATCTCTCTCTCAATATGTCAAGTAAATTCTTAAAAAATATTGAGCCTAATAAATCAAATCAGAATTAGATCAGTAAACATTACTTTCAAAATAAAACTTACATGGCTGCACATAATCTTTAAAAGTACAACAGGTGAAGACAGTGGAGAATTGCAAGTTGGAGAAGGCAGAATTAGATGACCATTTTTTCCACTAATTCAGAAGAGTTGTAGATAACGAGACAGTATGCAAAATGACAAATTTTGTCTGACAGAGGGACAAATGACACATCAGGAGAGGTAATATGCAAATAACATGTTAAAACAGAATAAATAGATGAAAGCTACAGCCAAAGAAATAAAAGAAGAAAAAAGTTAAATGATGAAATAGGGTCAGTAGGAAAGGGAAGAGTTACTTTTTAGATCAAAAGGACTTTTGTTAAATTTAGGACAAAAGTAGTCCTGATGACACACTCATCAGGCATCTAAATGTTTTTTCTATACTTATCATTTATAACGAAAAATATTAGGAGCCAAGAAGAAATAATCTCATACATAATGGAGAAAAAAACTTATCAGCACTCAACAGGAAATGATATAAGATGAAGTCTGTAAAATATTTTATAGATTTTGAAGATGAAATCTGAGAATAATGATTATGACTCAGCATTCCTATACTCAGTAAAGTCACTTAACATGGGGACAGGAGAAGAATTTCTCAGATAGACAAGCATTTTCTTAGTATTCCAAAAACATTTATTTCCTTAAAAGGAGGGAAGGGAATTTTGAAACTTCAGTTTTGGAGAAACTTTAGTAAACAGAAAACTTAAAAAGAAAAGTTACTTTGAATGAAAAGAAGGAAGAGGGGAAAATGAAGTAAAGATGAAAGAAAGAAGTAAACCACGTAATATTTAAATATTTTTAAATTTAGTGCTTTACATGAACTCCAAGAGTTATTGACTCCCAGATACATCCTGATTCCAAAGATGCTACAACATGAAAAAGTGCATATTAATTTCTAAGAAATTGAAATAACAAATGTGTAGAAAATTAATTCTTATAAAAGAGCACATATTTTTAAAGCAGCGTAAAAAATTTCCTAATGCTACAAAGAAAAACAAAGGAAGACTTGGAGAGAAAATTAAGAAAGGCATGAAATTATTTTAAATTTCTCATCTTAAGAAAAGATGAATCAAAAACATGATTTCATCACTTAGATTACTGTTAAATAAAAAGAGGAAATACAACATTCATGGTACCTAGAGATAACAAGATGATATGGCATGATTAGTAGAGAAAAAAAGAAAATAAAATAAATAGCAAAGAACTATTTTTAAAATAATTTATAAGTAAATAATTTTTAAATGTCATGTTTCACAATAAATTTAAATGGATAAATAATTTGATCTACTAACAAAAATTTCAATGTTTGTTAAGAAAAAAAATCATGCTAAAAGTCATTTACAAAATACACACTCCAAAAGCTATAGATGACATTTTAAGGAAAATGGATGATTAAAAAAGAGGCATTCATTAAGAATATTAGAAATCAGGAAGATACCACCCAATGAACACATTTTTTTAAGTTAGGGAAGATAAAGAAAATAGTATCAGATTGACAGAACAGAGAAATATGCATTGTAATGTACATACAGGTCATCTTCAAAGATGAAATGTTCCCTGTGAAATTTCTTCAGAACCTGCAAGCAAAATGCCAACAAGCACAGAAGAAAAAAATATGGATGGATTTAAAATTGGAATGTTTTAAAAGCAATTAAGTCAACCATGCCTCTGCCAGTATACAGAATAACAGCCTCAGGTATTCTCTCCATGGTTAAGCCATGAGAACCACATTCTAGAAATAACAGAAATTGACTTGCAAAGCACTAAGTGTAATGCAGCTGTCAGGGAAACAGAGTGACAAGTATCAGAGTTGTCTGAGAAGTGAAAATCCAGGAGAGTTTGGAGAATCAGAGAAAAATCACCTACTAGGCCTCCTAAAGATAGTGGAAACAGTGGTATTTACAGGGAAATCTGAAAAGCCAGGTACATGTAGCCACAAGTGAGACTGCAAAGGGAAACCAATGGAGAGGGCAATGGGAAGGTGTGCCTCTGTACAGATGCTGCCTCTTTTAGTAATCTATGGCCATGCATCTGGCACTGGGCCTAAGGCTGCTGTTAGTTAAGGTCAGCTGTTTGGAACAAGAGCTGAACACCAAGCAGGAATGACCAAGAGCAATCCAGATATTCTTGGCGCTTCTGCTCCCACCTTTTACTATATCTGCCTGAAAAATATTTTAAGCAAATAATGGCCAGTAATTTGTTCTCACTTTCCAAAATCTTGCAAAAGTTCCTCTTTGACCAAATCTAATCAAACATGGAGGATAAATCTGGGAAACATTGATTTCAGGCTAACCAAGTCCACTAGAGAAAATTCCATTTCGATTGGTTGGGGCTGCAAGAAGAATATAATTCCTATGTTAGCATTGAATTTAGAGATGAACACTTAAAAACTCTGAAAAAACACAACCAGCACAAAGCAAAAAAAAAGGACAAGACATACCCAGGGGAAATGCACAACAAAACACTTTATATCTTACATACTGAAGTTTTATTATTTGACAGTCCAGAAGTCTAGAGCAAGAAATTCCATCCATGTAAAATATCATGGATATCATAGATAACAGGTACAATAAAAAAATTATGGATATACCTTTCCCCAACAAACAGCAAACAACAGAAAATGTAATATATAACACAAAACTGTTAGCATTATCAGGATAAATGATCAATTTTGGAAGCACTGTAAAGTATTCAACATGTATCTTTCTGAACTCAAAAGTCAAGAAGTCAAAAAATAAATAATACTATAGAACATTATAATTATATAATTAGCAATAATGATTTATTATCAATTTATGAAGTTCCGTGTTGAATGGAAAAATAAAATTCTTTTCTAAGGTCAAAGGAACACTTATAAAATGTAGCCATATATTAAGCTATAGAAAAGACAAGGAATGAAGTAAAACAGGAATTAAACAAGCTTTATTCCTCAACAATAGGTAACAAAATAAGGACTTTCAAAGGATAACCTTCATATATACACATTTGTAGTCACTTTGAAATTTAAAACATTCTGAATAAATCTTGTTATGTATCAATAAAAATTAAAATTATAAACTATTTTAGATGTTAATAAAAGAAAGAACACCATATATCCACAAATCTTAGAGAAAAATGGGTAGTTTAAAATATATATTAAATGTAAATATAAAAAAGAAAGATTCAAAATGAATTATTTTTCACTTTTCATCAAAGTTGAATGATACAAAATCAATATGCAAAAATCAGTTGTTTCTATACACCCATAATAAAAAAATCTGAAAAGGAAATTAAGAAATCAATAACTACATACAATTGCACCAATAAAATATGTTGGAATAAACCTAAGAAGGAGAAAAATGTGGACACAGTAAACTGCAAAGCATTACTTAAGGAAATTAAAGACGAAACAAATAAATGGAAAGACATTCTGTATTATTGGATTGATTGACTTATTGATAAAATGTGCATATTACCCAAAGCAATCTACAGATTCAATAAAATCCCCATCAAATTCTCAGTGGTATTTTTTACAGAAGTAGAAAAAAAAATCCTGAAATTCATATGCAATAGCTAAAATAATGCTGAGAAGAACAAAGCTGGAGATCCTGTCTTAAAACACATGTCTAGCTTCCATTGTGAAAACGGTATGGTACTGACATGAAGACAAATATGCAAGTCAACTGAACAGAACTGAGAGCCCTGAAATAAATGCCCACGTTTTTGGTCAAATGATCTTTGACAATGGTGCCAAGACCAAAATCAAAACAACAAACACACAACACAAAAAAGAAAAAGAGGGAAAAGACAGTTGTATTAGTCAGGGTTGGAACAGAATCAACAGGAAGTATACCTATAAAAAGGGGATTTATTAGACTGGCTTACATGACCATTGGGGACAGTACCCAATGACCATCTGCAGGTTGGAGAGCTGGAAGAACCAGTAGCTGTGCAGTCCAAGAGGTAGAAGCCCCAGAACAAGAGAGATCAACAGTGCTACCTTAGTCTAAGACCAAGGCTTCTGGTAACTACCTGAGAATCACTGGCAGAGTCTGCTTTGGAAGACTGAAGAAGCGAGAATCCTATTATCTTCAGACAATTGAAGCAGCAATCAAGAACCCATTCGAGAAGAGTTGAACTTGCATCTGTATCTGTTTCCATTTCTTCCAACTTTTATTCCATCCACCCTACCATCCTATTGGGAAGTGCTGCCCATGCTTAAGGAGGGTCCTCACTTCTGTTCACTATCCCACATTCCAAGCATTCTTAGATGTGCCCTCATTGACACACCCAGAAGCCTCTTAATCATCAGCATCTCTTAGTACAATCCAGTTGACAATTCAAATTAACCATTACAATAATTTTCAATAAGTGGTGCTGGGAAAACTGGATATTCACATTTGATATCCATAAAACCATAGATATCCATAGATACCATAAAACTTCTACAAGTAAATATAGGAGAAAAGTTTCATGACATTGTATTTGGAAAAGAACTATGATGCTAAAAACACAAATATGATTCCAAAAACACAGACAACAGGAGCAAAAGTAGACAAATGAGGCTACATCAAACTTAAAGACTTCTGCACAGCAAAGATAGCAATCAGAGTGAAAAGATTACCTATGAAATGATAGAAAAGATTTTTAAATTATATCTGATAAGAGGTTTATCCAGAATCCATAAAGAACTACAACTCACCAATAACAAATAACCCAATTTAAAAATTGGAAAAAACTTAAAACGACATTTGCCCCAAGAAGATATACAAACACTCAATAGGTATATGAAAAGATGTTCAACATAACTAACCATCAGGGAAATACAAACCAAAACCATAATGAGATATTACCTCATACCTGTTAGGATAGCTATGAGTTAAGAAGAAGAAGGAGAAGGACAAGGGGGAGGGAGAAGGGATGGGGAGGAGGAGGAAGAGGAGGAGAAGGGAAATGGAAGAACATTGTTATGCTTTGGATATGAGGTGTCCCCTCAAAGCTCACATGTGAGACAAAGTAGGAAGGTTCAGAGGAGAAATGATTGCGTTGTAAGAATCTTAACCCAATCATTGAATTAATCCCTGATGGGATTAATTGAAGTGACAGAGTGTGGCTGAAGGAGATTGAAACTGAGGTATGACCTTGGGGTATATATTTTGTTTCTGTAGAGTGGAGACTCTCTCTCTGCTTCCTGATGATGCAAGCCGCTTCCCTCTGCCACATTCTTCTGCCATGATGTTCTGCCTCCCAGGAATGGAGCTGGTCCTTCTATGGACTAAGACTTCTGAAACCATGAGCCCTAAAATAAACCTTTACTCCTCTACAGTTGTGCTGGTTGGGTCATTTAGTCACAGCAACAAAAAAGCTGACTAAAATAAACATAAAATAATGAATGCTGGTGAAGATGTGGAAATTAGAATTTTTGTACTGATGAAAATGTACAATGGGCAGCCACTATGAAATGGGCAGCCACTATGGCAATTCCTCAAAAAATTAAAAGTAAAACTGATATATGATCCAGCAATCCCACATCAGGGTATGTATACAAAAGAATTGAAAACACATCCTCAAAGATATATTAGCATGTTCATACTCTTTGTTGCATTATTCATAATGGTAAATAGATAAAGAGGTGGAAACAATTTAAATATTCATCAGTGGAAAATTTATAAAAGAAAATATAGTATATACATATAATGGAATATTACTCAAGCTTACAAAAAGAAGGAAGTCTCATCATATACTACTACATGGATAAAGCTTAAGAAAATTATGCTATATGAGGTAAGTCCATCATGAAAAGATAATTACCATAAAATCCCACTTACATAAGGTATCTACAGTAGTTGAACTAATAGAAACAGAATATTGAATATAATTACCAAGGGCTAGGATTAAAGGTAAGGAGACAGGAGGGGGAGTTGTTATTCAATGGATTTGCGTTTCACAACATAGAATTGTCTGAAGGTCTTTTGCACAATAGTGCATATGTAACCGTTGTACTGTACACTTAATAATATTCAATATGGTAAATTTCACATTATATGCTTTTTACACAATAAGATCCAAATTATGCAAATATCTTTTAAAAGAAACTAAAGAAGAAGGAAGCAGTTATCAAAGATAAAAAAAGAAAATAATGAGCCTCATTATTATTATACAATCTGATTACATTGCTGTCTCATGGTACTTATGGAATTAGAATAATGTCTGGTCTAAGTCATCTGATTTTCTAAAAGTTATTTTATAATGAAATAAGTTAATCATACTTGTGTTTGGAAGCACAAAAAACTCAGAAAGACCCACTTAGCATTCCATGTGAGAGGATGACCATCATCATTCTCCTGCATTGCTAGAGTGCTAGAGCCAATGCAAAATACTACAGTTGTATGAGGTGACGAAAAAACTCAGAGTCCCTAGAGGAGGATACTGCCTTGCCTCCTCCCTCTGATGATTATCAGCAATCCATAGTGTTGATTGGCTTGTAAATGCATGACTTCAACCCCAGCTCCATAAACCAATGCATTCTCTCTGTGTGTCTGGGTCTAAATAGCCCTCTTTTTATAAGGACATTAGGCTCACCCTAATCCAATATGATCATCTCTTTGTGGTTTGGAGAAGGGGCAGTTTTCTAAAAATCTGACTATTATACGTTGGACCATTTCTTCCTTAAGTCAATACCATAGGAAAAATCTTTAACCAAAAAGTCAATGATAACCCATTCAGTAAACTCTCTCAGTGGTGCCATGATTTGATAAATAATCCCCAAAGGTCCTTGTGTTATTGACTCTCCCCTAGCTTGGCACTACTAGGAGATGATGGAAACTTAAGAGGTAGGGCCTAGTGGGAGGTCTTCCAGTCTTTGGGAGCATTGACTGGAAAGTAATAATGGGACACCAATGCCATCTCTTCCGTTTTATCATATCCTGACCACACAGTAAATGGTTTGCTCCATCATATGCTTTCTGCCTTGATGTACTTCCTTTGCACAGGTCCAACGTAATGGGTCCAGTTGGTCATGAACAAAAGACTACAAAACTGTGAGCCAACATGTAACTTTTATCTGTTTAAGTTTCTTTGTCTCAGGTATTTTTTATAGTAATGGAAAGTTGACTAACGTAGGAGTAGAAAATAATAATTTAGGAGGAACACAATACAGACTTGTCATGCATCAAACATCAATTTACATCAAATATTAATTAAAGATGATGTTTTTAAAAATATATAAATATAGGAAAAAAGCAAATGTTTATATTACTCTGTATCTCTATAAAGTATTTTGAATCATCCCTCAATTATTATGGTATATATACTGGTATTTATTGAAGTGTTAGTTGCAGATTACTTTGAGCTCGAAGAGTGGAAAATTTCCACCAATAAGAATTTTTAAAATGTGCAATGCTTAATTTGTGGAAAGATTTTCAACTATTACTTGAAATGGTTTCTCTATCATTGGAATTGGGTTGGTGTTTCCCAAGGTGATTACTTTAAAAGGAATGGCACACATTCAAAAATACAAATATCAGGAAGGCTATTTTAAATGTTAATTGTGAACAAACTTCACTGTCACAGATTTAGGGAAACTACCATTGCCCTATCTAAAAGTTTGCTTAATGGGTGTTTTGCAATTATTTCTAACTATGACCTCACTAAATAACTCCACAAGGCTTTAAAAACCAACTGCTTAATTTAAATGAAATTATTCTATAAATATCTAGACTGTATTTGCTTAATGGAAAAGCTATTTCACACCTTATAATAAAACTTCAATGCCAATTTTCAGAGAATGAAATAATAAGAATTATCAATTCCATTAATAGTTGATTAATTTTATTAATAATTCTCATTATACTTGTTAGTCATCCTATTTCATTTCTCATTAAATGAGAGCATCTTGGAAATAGTTTTGGATTAAGCATTATTGAAACGTTTTAAGAAATGTGTTACTCTATCTTCCTAACTTAATATAAGTTAAATGTAATTAACATAATTATACATATTTTTGTCACTTTGAACCCTCCAGCAGGGAGCACCTAGTAGGCATTCAAGAATGATGTTAAATGAATAAGTGAGTTGGATTAACTTTTCAACCTTTATTGTAAACAGTGATTTGCATATACTGGTGCTTTGAATAAAGATGGAAAATAGAACAGTATTGAATGAATCTGTCTTACTCCTACTACATTTCTTTAAAACTTAATTTTTTAAAAATAAGGAAATTGTATGAGCATATATTTCTTATTTATTTCACCTTTCACTTGAGAGCAGAGAATTCTGGAGAAATGAAATGCTAGTTTCTTTGGATTTTTATTCATTAATGCTTTACAATGTTTAACACATTTTTTTTCTACATTTAAGTCTGAACTAATTAAATGATAGTAGCAGCAGAGAACAATTTTTCTTTAACTTGAAGTGCCTGAAATAATAAATGCAAAAGTATGTAGTCAATTATTATAATGGTATAATAAAAAGGGTCTTTTTCAAAATATTATTAACAACAATATCTAACTTTTACTGGGTATTAAGTCCCAGGTATTGAGCTAAGTGCTTTATATACATTACCTCATTTAATCCTCAAAACCACCCTCTGAGATAAATATGATTATTATAACCATCAGAAACATGAGGATTAATACTAAAGTCCTGAAAGTATCAATCATGGAGACAAGGCTGTAGAAAATAAATCATCAGGCTACTTATGGAAGCCTCTTTGAAACTTCAGTGCTCCTAGATCAGCTCAATAGGAGAAATACTGAGTCAGCCCCAGCCCCATCTACATAAATCTTTATAGATGTCATAATATAACCATTGACCTGTCAAATTAAACATCTAAGTAAATTCAAAATCCATTTCAAAGACATTAGTTGAAACTTTCATAGAAAGTTTCCAGTGAAGAAAAATGGAAATCCACTTGAGATTTAGTACACTGTAATGAGTGTCCTTGTAACTGCATAGACTCAAATAGCAAAAGTAAAAATGAAAGAAAGCAGAGGACCCTAAAACATTCCCAGTCAAGGATTCCTGACTGCTGACAGTGGGAGGTAAAGAACTCCTAGTCAAATAACTTTGTGTTGTTCAACAAAATAGCTCTCCACTCTGGGAAGAGTAAAATACCAGCCTCTTTCCATTGTGATGTAATTGAGCCAGCAAAGAGATATATATTTGCACTGGTTTTCTTCTCAGGGTCAACTGAACAAATTTCACATTCTCAAAAGTGGAGGGAAGTTAAGTTACTGAACTGAACGAACTTCTCCACAATCTATGTTGATTTAACATTTGGAAATCTTATTATATTTTGCCATTTCATCCATTTATTACCATTATATTAATTTTAGAGGAGGTTGTCATACTCTATTTTCACCCAATAAATCACAAAGAAATGATTAAATATCTTATATTTAGCAATTAACAAAGGACTTTAATCTTTTCCAAAATCATTCAGAAACTGCCAGTGTAGGATAATGATGACATACACTTGACTGCTTTCAAATAGGGAACTTTCTGAAAGAAAAGAGAAAGACAGAAAAGACCTTCTTTTAAATTAAAATGAGAACTGGATTTCTGAGGGCATATGAACATTAATTTTAAAAGGCCTTGATTTCTTTATCAGTGGCATTATTGGAAGCAGTGATCTGTATTAAAAAGAAAAGGAGAAAAATAACATACATCTGGGTGGCTTGGAATTAAGAGATGAGTTTGATAGCTGAGGCATGCTGCATTCATTTACCTTAGTCTGCTAAATAGCTAGATAAAACTAAATACCGTGAGTCATTTAGAATTCTCAACTCCTTAGACCACCATGTGCATAAGTAAATGTATTATCACATTAGATGAATATTTCCCATCATGCCCATGTGCGTGGCATTCTACAGGTGATGCAAACAGTTGTGCTCATTTCCTAGAGAAAATTCAACCTTGAAAACCAGGGGGCTGCTTTACAGTGTTTCTTCCAAAGTACAGGAAATTGCAGGTTTTCCTCAATTGTTTGGGTTCCATCAAACACTGTGTTCAGTGCCATCAGGTCAGGGGTGGTAGATTCAAATATTGCAAAAACGTTGGCCTTGTCACAGTTGAATTATTCAACATTGAATTTGGTTCTAAATATTTTGAGTTTCAAATCTCAAGTATATAATTTACTAGCTATTTGATTATGGGCAAATTGCTTAACCTCTTTTTTAATTTTTAATTGATAAGTAATAGCTATGTATATTAATGTGAGGTTTAATATTTACATTGTATAATAATTAAATCAAGCCAATTAACATATTTATCATCTCATATTTATTTATTTAAAATCTATTCTTTTAGTTAGCAATTTTGAAATATACATTATTATTAACAATAGTCACCATGCTGTTCAATAGATCCTCTAAACCTTGCTCTTCCTAACTGAAACTTTGTTCCCTTTAAACAGCATCTCCCAGCCTCTGGTAATGACCATTCTGCTTTCTACTGTTACAAGTTCTATGCAGTATTTGTCTTTCTGTATCTGGCTTCTGGCTTTCTTCACTTATCAATGCAAAAATATCTTAACAGCTATGTAGATCAGTTTTATCTTTTTAATGGGGCCAGAAAACTTGTTTTATGGGAAACAGATTTGGGCAAAGGAGTTATACATAACATATATATATAACAAATATATATATATACACACACACATATATATATATAAAATGATTTGTGTCTACATCTGTATCTGATATATATATATATCTTTATCACATATATGCATATATTGACATATCTATCATCTCTCATATCTATTAATTTATCTATAATATGCTATGATTAAAATATATAAAATAATGTCAATGTATAGATAGATACATACTTATGCTAATATGTAGAGAGAGAAGGCATTTTTTAATGTTCTTGGCATAAGTGAAATTCAATATCAAATAGTTATTAGTAATAGTAAAAGTAGTAGTCTGAGACATTAACAGTTTGAATTTTGAAATCAAGCTGACTTGACCTTGAATCCTGACTTCAATACCTAAAAGGTTTTAACCATGGACAAAGAAATGAACTTCTGCATTAGTTTTCTCACTGCAAAATGGAGGACATAATCCCTGCCAATTAGAATTTTGCATAGATTCAATTAAATTAAATCATATACATATATATTTAAAGTGTTTTGCATAAAGTTATCACCTAACAATTTAAAAATTAGCTACAGATTCTGGATTAGAAGAATACCTTACCATTTGCTTTATCTCTGTGAGTCTCAGCTATGTAGGGGATGATTTGTTAAATGGTCCTTTAATTGCTAGATCATATGTCATGGATCCAACATGAAACACAATCACTCCTATTCTCAATTACATTTTTTTTCTACTTATCAGATTGACAGTTTAAATTTGCAGGCTGCTTCTGTATTTTGATCGATGTGGGGTAGTCTTGGATTTGAAGGCAGACAATAAATGTCACAGATTTGGGATACTGTCAGGCTACCCTGACATTGTTAAAACTAGCTTCTTAAGAAAATCCTGAAATGGAGGGAGAAATGTAATGAGAATAATGATTTGAAATCCAGATAAACTATCACTGTGATGTTGGACAAATTACTGAGCTCTCTGAGCCAGTTTTCTCATCTACAAAGTGGAGAAAATTGAATCTAGGTTCCTTTCATTCTCTGAAATCCTGTCCTCCATGAAGGTCCTTTACACTCACTGCCTTCATTTCCAAGTTACAACTCCCTCAGTTAGGTCTCTGATCCATGTCAAATTACTTTTGGGTATGGTGTGAGGTAGAGTTCAAAGTTAATCTTTTCTATCATAAGCTTATCCAGTTATTCCAGTCCATTCATTAAAAGGAGTTTCTTCATTGAATTGTCTTGGTGTCTGTCAAAAAATCAATGACTGTTTATTCTGAACTTTTTTGTGCTCTGTTGATGTAATAATATCTGCCCATAGGCCAGTGTTACCCTATGGTGAACACAGTAGCCTTCAGAGAAAGTCTTGAAGTCAGGTACCAAACTGCTTTCCGCTTTGACTATTCTGTGTTATATGAATTTTTACATATTTTTTTAAATCAACCTACCAACTTCTTCCAAAAAATGTGTTTGGATTTGGATTTGATCTCCTTTGAATCTATAGATTAGAGAAAAGCAATGTTTTAACAACAGGTCAATTTCTGATTCAAGACATGATGTAGTATCTCTTCATTTATTTAGGTCTCATTTCTTTCAGCAGCATTTTAGTGATTTCAGTAGAGAGATCTTGCACATCTTTTGTAACTATTTCTAAAAATTTTATTCTTTCAGTACTATGGTAAAAGGGTT
This sequence comes from Glaucomys volans, assembly GCA_020662805.1. Lineage (NCBI taxonomy): Eukaryota > Metazoa > Chordata > Mammalia > Rodentia > Sciuridae > Glaucomys > Glaucomys volans. Next base: position 79,111 of record JAJEJO010005078.1, on the reverse strand, counting down.
ATTTTTTTTAACTTTATTCTTCAATGGTTTGTTACTAATATATAGAAATTATTTGATTGTATATATGCCTTGAATCTGGAGATTTACTAAATTATTATTTTTTGGTTTTCTTTAAGATTATTTATTTTCTAATTTATTCTGTTCTTGTTGTTGTTTTGTTTTGGTATAGGGAATTCAACCAAGGGGTACTTTATCCCTGAGCTACATCCCCTAGTCCTATTTATTTATTTATTTATTTATTTTTGAAATAAGATCTGGCTAAGTTGCTGAGGGTCTCAAGGTACTAAAGCTGGCCTCAAACTTGCAATCCTCTTGCCTCAGTCTCCTGGGTTGCTGGAATTATAGGCATGTGCCTCAGTTCTCAGCTAGAATCTTTAATATTTTCTCTATAAATAATTGTTACCTGTAATTAAATATAGCTTTACTTCTTCCTTTCCAATCTTTATTGCTTTACCTTTTTTTTTTTTTAACTTATCTCATTGCACTGGAATTCCAGTAAAAAATTGAGTAGAAATGGTAAAAGAAGATATCTTTGTTTCATTCCTGATCTTGGAAGGAAACATTCAGTGTTTTAATATTTACCACATTATTGTCTTATTTTTTTGAGAGTTTTTCATCAGATTCAGAAAATTCCTTTATATTCATAGATGAAATTTTTTCATAAATGAACATTGAATTTTGACAAATCCTTTCCCTGTATTGATCATATTGATGTAGGACGGATAAGGCTGGACACCTGAGGAATTTTGAGAAAGCAGGTTTATTTTTTGCTGTAGCAATCCAGAGGGGCTGATGCCTATAATTCTCTGGACCTCCAGTCTGGAAAGTTTTTTAGATATATACTCAATGGGATGGTTACATGGAAGTGTGTAGGTATAGTTAATTTTTGTGTCATTTTTTAGCCTAGACAGAGATTTTACATGTTTTGTCTGTAAACCTGACAAGAAAGAGGAAGTTACAAATCACAATGTTTTTTGTAGAAATTTTTGTTGATATTCTGTTGACACCCCTTGTAATATCATCCCATTTCTTTGTTATTATTCAGTTAACATTGTGAATTAATTTTTAAAAAATTTTTCTTAGGGTTAGTTCAGTCTTAAATTCCTTGGTAAAGCTCATTTTGTCATGCTATATAACCCTTATATATTTTTATATTCCATTTGCTAACATTTTGTCAAGGACTTTCACATCTATTTTTATAAGACTTATTTTTTATTTTATTTTCACTTCTTGTAATATCTTTGTCAGGTTTTATTATTGAGGTTATTCTTGTCTTTAAAAATAAATAGGTCAAAAATCTTTACACCACGAACACCAATAACCCAATCAATAAATGGGCCAAGGAAATGAACAGACACTTTACAGAGGAAGATCTACAAGCAATCAACAGATTTATGAAAAAATGTTCAACATCACTCGTTATAAGAGAAATGCAAATCAAAACCACCTTAAGATTTCATCTTACCCCAATTAGAATGTCTTTCATCAAGAACACAGGCAACAACAGGTGTTGGCGAGGATGTGGGGAAAAGGGTACACTCATACATTGCTGGTGGGAGTGCAAGTTGGTGCAGCCACTCTGGAAAGCAGTGTGGAGATTCCTTAGAAAACTTGGAATGGATCCACCATTTGACCCTGCTATCCCACTCCTTGGCTTATACCCAAAGGACTTAAAATCAGATTGCCTCAGTGATGCAGCCACATCAATGTTCATAGCGGCTCAATTCACAATAGCTAAATTATGGAATCAACCTAGATGCCCTTCAGTAGATGAATGGATAAAGAAACTGTGGTATATATACACAATGGAATATTACTCAGCCATAAAGAAGAATAAAATTATGGTATTTGTAGGTAAATGGATGATGTTGGAAACTCTTATGCTAAGTGAGATCAGCCAATCCCAAAAATCCAAAAGCCGAATGGTCTCTCTGATATATGAATGATGATGCATAATGTGGGGGGGAAAGATGGCAAGAATGGAGGAAAGATAGCTAGCATAGAGGGAAGGGAGGGGTGGGGGTGGGTGGGGGATAAAATTAATAACAGAATGTGTGACAGATACCATTGCCCTGTGTACATGCATGAATGCACAGATGGTGTGACTCTACCTTGTGTACAAACAGTGAAACAATAGCTGTACTCCATTTGTGTTCAATGAATCAATAAGTAAATAAAAGAATAAAAAAAAAAAAAGGAAAAAAAATAAAAATAAAAAAATAAATAGGGAAGTGATGCTGTTCCAAAAAATTTTGTGTAAGAATAATATTATTCCCTTAAATATTTCATACAGTTTAACGCTGAAATCATCTGGATCTGAGGTAGTCTTTTGAGAAGTTTTAAAACTGTATTTAATTTTAAAAAAGATACAAAGATAAACATATTCTCTATTTCTTCTCCTGTAAGTGTTGATAATTTGGGGACTTTAAGATATCTGTACCTTTTATCTGAAGTTGGCAGAAAGTTGGAAATATTTTTTTCTTGACCTAAGGTTATTGAGAAATATGCAGTTCAACATACAAATATTTGGGACTTTTGAAACATGCAATTATTTTTATTTACTAATCATAGTTTAATTTTGTTGCCATCAGAGAATACACTTCATGTTATGTCAATTTTTAAAATTTATTGTGACGTGTTTTATACTCCAGCATCTGGTCTACCTTATTAACATCCCATATGCACTGAGCAAGTATGTTTAATCTGCAGTTGTTGAATGTTGTCCAAATAGTCCATATCCTTGCTGATTTTTTTTTCTTGTTATATAACTTATTGAGAGGTACTTCGAATTCTCCAACTAGAGTTGTGTATTGGTCTTTTTCCCTTTAAATGTGGTTGCTTTTTCTTCATGTGTTAATTTCTGTTACATCCATAGACATTTAAAATTGTCTTCCTAATGAATCAGTTTATTCATTGTTAAATGTCTTTATCTCTGACAATAGTCTTTGTTTTTAAGCCTACATTGTCTAACATTACTGTTGCCACCCCAGCTTTTTTATCTTTACTGTTGTATGGCATATCTTTTTTCATCCTTTTCACTTACAAACTCTCAGTATATTTGGACTTAATAAACATGTCTTGTCAATAATATATAATTGACTTTCGCATATTTCGCCCAGGTGATCTTTTGGAATTTATGTTTAATATAATTCTTGATGCAGCTGGTTCAAAGTCTACCATTTAGCTCTTTGGTTTCTATTTGACTCAATTTTCCATTGTGAATCTTCTTTCATTGCATTTCCTTCCTTCTTATGGGCTAGTTGAATAGATTTTAGTATTACCCTTTAAATTCTTTATTATCTTTTAGGTACACCTCTTATTTGGGAGGTTTACAAGATCACAAAATATACTTGTAATTTATCACAGTGTACTTATGGTAAATATTATACATTTTACATAAAATATAACTATCTTACAATAATGCAATTCTTTTTGATATCCTTCTTTTGCCTACTGTTGTTACATATCGTATACAGGTGTTATAAACCCCACAATGCAATATTAAGTTTTAAACCATCAGTTTTTAAACCATCAATTTAATTTCAAAGAAATTAAAACAAAAATATATTTTTTTACTTGCATATTTGCCATGTATGGTGTTCTTATTTCTTCCAACAGATCCAAGTTTTATTTGTAGCCATGTCCTTTCAACATATAAAGGGCATATGTTATAAGTTATAAGAACTTCAGCATTTCTTAAAATGCATTTTTGCTGGCAATGGGTTATCATTAACATTTATCTGAAATTTTAATCAACTAATCAATATACCGAATCAGTTTACCCATATACAAATTTTGAAAAAAAACAATTTATGTATTCTCCCTGTGGCAGAGATATTTATTCCTCACAAAATTTGCATGATCTATATTACTCCCATTTCTCAACTCTCTTGCCACTGGGCAAGTCATAGGTCTTATGTTACTTCTGAGAAAAGCATTTTCTATCAGGTTTGATATCTCCGTTAGGTCTCTGGCCCTGCAATCACAAAAGCCACATATTTTAAACATTTTAGCTACACGATAGTGAAGATCAGCCTGGATCCGTTAATGACTCTCTGAAGCAAAGTCTTGTGATCTGCCCTTGACTACAGAGTGAGCATGATTTAAATTTTGTTGTATTAATATTTTAGTAAATTTTTTCATTGCTATGACTAACGGACCTGACAAGAACAATTTTGGAGGAGGAAATGTTTATTTGGGGGCTCACAGTTTTAGAGGTCTCAGCGTCCTTTCCTTTGGACTTGAGATGAGACAGAACATCATGGCAGAAGAGTGTGGGGGAAGCGGCTCACATGAAGATCATGAAGCAGAGAGAAAGAGACTCCACTTGCCAGATATAAAATATACACCTCAAAGGCATACCCCCAATGACCCACCTCCTCCAGTCACACCCTACCTGCCTTCAGTTACCACTCAATCCCATATGGGATTAATTCACTGATTGAGTTAAGGCTCTTATAACCCAATCATTTCTCCTCTCAACTTTTTTTCATTGTTTAACACATGAGCTTTTGAGGGGCACATCACATCCAAACCAAGACAATCTGTTGAGTTTGAGAATAATTTGTTATCTGGCATGACTTGATCTGACTGATGCATGTGCTGATCTGAAATTATAGACTAAACTCTTATAACTTTGTAAATTTTCATTCTATCCTACTGAGCTGTCTATCCTTTCTGATACCGGTATCAAATTCTTTTGATTTTTGTGCTTATAACACAATATCATGGAGTTTTTTTTTGGGGGGGAGGTTAGTTTGTTTTCATTGTTGTTTTTTGTGTGAAGGCTCTTTTTTTTAAAAAATACCTGGATTTTCTCAAATATATCATCCTTGTAATTCAACTTTTTTGAACCTGAATCATATTCCCAAAAAGAGTCAAAAGGGGATTTAACCTATAGATTTAACTTAGACTTCTTTTCCAAGAACATATTGGATAACTCCATTTGTTCACCCACAGTAGTTTTATAGTTTTCTTAGTATAGATTCCTCACACTTCATGTAAGTTTATTCCTTAGTATTCTATATGATATATTTCACCATAGTATATTCTCCCTGGTTATTTAATGTAACTCTTATTGACTAGAACATGTGTAAGGCCCTAATTACTACAAAGGAATCAACTTCAATGATAATTCACTATCCTGCATCATGTATATGCCATTCATAGGATTATGCATTCTGCATGAGACAGTTGATTAGAATAATTATTGAATGCACTTTTTTGTTGTGTTGTTTATAAATTTAAGTGAATGTATAATCTCCTGGCTTATTCCTCTCACTTTTATATCAAAACATAAAGGCAATTTCAGAGAAAACCTTCCATTACCTGGCCATACTGATTTCAACTTAACATGTTTACTGGTACTTACCATGTGTTTAACGTCCAGATTCCAGGGAACCCAGAGCATGTTCCAATCATAATCTTAGATGGGCACATAGTAACTGTTCAGTGAATGTTTAATGAAGTCAATTGGTTTATTTTTGAGATAACATGTCATTGCTTGAGGTCACTGCTCATCAGATGTATAGAAAAATAAATATAACCTCAAATTATTTGAGTGCACTTTTGCATCATTTCATAATTAACTTTGTGAATTTCAGAGGAAAAACAATCTGCCTCTGCAACTGGAAAAATTTAAGTCTGACCATTTGGAGATCTTGAAGAATATAGGTAGAAGGGTATCCTTTGCTCCTTGGGCTTCCTAATGCATTTTCCATCTTAAAATAAACTACAGTTCTCTGGCCCCAGGAGCCCAGTTTTCTAAGTTTGTTTTTAAACATGGCAGGGGTTTGCAGACAGCTGCCACTGGAAACATCTATGGCTTTATCCCCTCCAGTGAACAGCTGAGTACATTAAGACATAACAGCACTTTCCCAAGGATTGCATCCAAGCCAAAAGAGATTAGGACAAGACTCAACTCATGAATACAAGAGGAGGTACATGTTAAAAATAGAAATTTATTTGCAAGAAGCTAAATTAAGATCTGTGGATAAACAAGTCAATGTGGATTTGGAAGAAAAACTCAAATATGCCAGGAGAAGTCTCTGACCTTCTGATTCATTGTATAGTCAAGGCAGAGACCACATTTTGTATAGCTCAAATCTCAACTCTGCCATTTCTGAACTTTGCAATCCTTGGATTTTATTCAACCTCTCTGGACTTTTTATTTCCACATTTGTAAAGCAAAGACAACATAATGCCTACTTTAAATGGTGTCTGTAGGGGTCATACATGATTCTCATGCACACTTGCCATGTGCTTGGGCACGGTTATCCTTAAATAAGTATTATAGGCCAAAGGAAGGTAATTGAATGTCAACAGACAAGAGGTCTGAAGCAGGAGAGCTGTAATTGTGCTTGTATATTTGTGAGCCAATACCTTAAAATGTAGTTTTTCAATCAATCCAATAGAGAGCTTCCTTGTGCAATATCATTCAATTTAATCCAACTTCATTTAAGGCAGTATGTGAGGCATTTTGGTTACAAGGATGAAGAAGGTGTGGTTTCACCTTTTAGAGAGCACTGCATCCAAGAGGAGAGAAAGGAGAATCACTCAGGAATACAAGGGACTGTGGTAAGTACATACTATCATCAACTCTTGAATCTCAGCAAAGGAGTGATTATTTTATGTGATGTGATGAGGGAAAGCTTCAAAAAGAGGGGGGGCTTATTCATACTGAGTCTTGAAGAATCCATAGGATTGAAGAGATGACAGTGACTGGAGACAATATGACGGAAGGAATGAACAGGAAGAAAAAGGCCAGAAACAAGAAATGAAGATTTGTACATGTTGACTTATTCATTTGTGTGATACGCACAATGATCAGGAAAATGACTGAATTTGGCTGGAATCCTCAACATTGGTGGGGACATTAGGATTCTATCCCTGCACAGTCAGAGTGGGACCCAGGTGTGGAGAACTATGAATAGAGATCATGCTGTAGTTCCAAACAAGGGGGTATTGGAGGATCTTGGTAAATGAGTATGACTAGATCTCTCTTTTGAAAATAATTTCCCCTTAGGTTGAAGGTTTTTAAAGGAATCCTGGTGAAAGACATAGGACCTAGATTTGAGGGTGACAGAACTCTTTGGAAGAAAGTTGACTGGATCAATCACGGGTTGGGCGAGGGCACAAGACAAAATAAATGAGGCCCCTTATCTCCATCAATATGAAGGTAACAAATCATTCTCAATTTACAGATCATGAGAAAAAGGATGATTCTAAGATCAATTGGCCATAGGGTTTTGAGGTGTTCATGAGACAACCTAAAGAAGACCTGAGATGAATGAAACCACCAAAGGAAGTAAGAAGGAAAATGGGACAGAAACTTGGAGAATGCCTATGCCCAAAGAGAGGGAGAAAAGAGAAAATCAGTGGAGAATAAGCAATTAGAGGCATCAGAATGCAGCCCAAAGAGTACAGGGTCACCTGAGTAGAAGGAAATCTAAAAGAGAAAATGGAAAGTGATATCATAGCTTCAGAGAGGTTGGGAATGAAAACTGGAAAAGCAAACATTAAATTTAATGATTAGGAGATTACAGGTGAACTTGAAGAATGCAGTTTTTATGGGGAGGTGAGGTCAAAAGGCAGAGGTCACAGAGCCAGGAGATGAATGTGAAATTTGCAAGTGGTGCTTGGGAATGGATTGGTTTTGTGAAATTTGGCAGTATTCTTCAAATAGCATTATAAGACAAACCCATGGCCAATTTTACCTGAAAAAAATGAATCCTTTTAACCATTTGTACACTTCTTGTTTAAAGTGCTTTGAACAAAAGTGCTTTAATTCATATCACCTAATTTCCTAATTCACATGACCTAATTACTTCATGAGTCAAAAATTCAAATACAGGTTTCTTCCTTTATAAAATTAAAAAAAAATTTTTTTCCTTTAAAGACATGTGATGCTAAGCAACTTGTGCCAGGTCATACAGCTGATAAGCAACAGAGTCAGGATGGAACCCTTTTCTCTCTTTTACTTCTGCACCATCTCCATCATTCTAAACCAAATATGCTGCCAATGTGTTTCACATGGTACCTCAGAAGAAAGAAATATCTCTGTTTTTTCAGCACACTAAATTTCCAGCTTTGAATTTCTCAGCCAGGAGCCTCTGTGCACTGAGGAAGGGTTTTGAGGTTATCCCAACCTATCTTTTGCCTTGGAATAGTAAAGCATTGCTATCACATGCTCATTGTCTTCATTTGCCTGTTGGCTTTTCTATTATTGAACTTCCAAAAAGCCAGTCATAAATCCAACATTCTGACCTGACTCCATCAAAATCCATGTATTGTGGAATAGTCAATATTGAGATCCTTTTTCTTTTCCTCAAGATCTACTAGATTCTAGAGACCTATGTTGTTAATGGTGAGTAAAAGTTCCAGGTATTCAGAATCGGGTGGAGTGTGATGGCAGTGGAGCATATTAAGATGCTGTCCTTAAGAAAGGAAACCATTTGACTTTTCCCCCAATTAAAAACATACTTTCTTAGTTTCCACCCCTGGCCTCTCTTCTTTATTCTCAAACCATTAGCCATGATTACTAGCATGATGATATAATATTTAAAATATACTCCAGTGGTCCAGATGTCCATGGATATTATAGTACTGTCCTTTTTGGGTCATTTCTGAGGACAAAAGCTTTCTTTAAAGCAAGGGTGTCATTCACTAAAATCTTTTGTTCATTCCAGAGTCTCAGGACTGAGATGGTGTTACAGTATCTAGACATCCTGAGGTTGGTCCTTCATGCTTCAGGTGACCATTAGGTAAAAACTGATCATGAGTTGTTTTTTCATTTTGGATCCTGCTACAATTCAGATATTTGTGTTTTCATTGTCTTTAACAGTGAAAGTAGGAGGATTTTCAGTGATAGTAAAGAGAAAGTACTACTGGACAGGACTACAGATGTTCAGGCTCCTTTGCATCTTAGCTCATCAGCTGCCAATCTTCTCGCTACTCTGGGTCCCTTTTGTCTACTTACTATCTCCTCTGCTAATTTTCCTGCATGATACTTGTTATGGGATGGATTTGTGGTGTCCCTGAAAAACTCATGTGTGAGATAATGCACATAGTAAACAACCAATAAATGTTAGTTGTTATCATTATCATACCTAAAAACATAATTATTTTTGTTGTTCAGAAACAAAATGAAGAAATGAGAAAAATTCCTAAGGTTCCCCCAAGAAACAATTCAGTATGATGATTCTACTTATGGTTTGGATCTTAAACCTCCAACAAAACCTCTTAGGTTGACTGCTTGGTCCCTGACTGATGGTGTTATTGGGAGGTGGTGAAATCTACGATGGGGCCTCTTGGAGAAGTTAGGTCATCTGGGGTGTGTCTTTGAGGATGTATTGGGATTCCAGCCCATTTCTCTCTCTCTTTGCTTCTGGGCCTCCATGATGTGAACAGATTTGCTTTACCATGCACTCCCCATCATGAGGTACTTCCTCAACACAGATCCAAGGCAACCAAGTCAAGTAACTATGGATGGAAATCTCTGAAATCATGAGTCAAAATAATCATTCTTCCATTAAGTTGCTTTGTTCAGGTATTTTGTCACTGTGATGGAAAGCTGACTAACAGGTCCTTTCACCGGAGAGTATTTGGTGCCTCATATATATTGCTTTTAAATGCTTAGTCCTGTTAACTGAGCAGATGTTTATACATCTTTCTCACTTATCACCTGTTCCCTGTCTGAGTGGTCAAAGCTGAATCCAAATTCTGGGTAGGGGATTTACTGAGGAAGAGAACAAGAATAGAAGGCCATCGATATGGACCCACATCCTATTTCTGCCATTAGGACAGGCTCTTTAAGTGCTCTAAATCCTTGCTTCCTCCTCTCCAGAGCAGGGATAAAAATTTCCACCTGTGGGATTGCTATGAATCTTAGGTTGAATGAAAGAAAAAAGTAAAACAAATATAATGATATCATGGTAAGACACAGAGTAATATGTTTCCTGCCAGGGTGACCCCTAAAGACACCCATTTTAAATTCAAAAGAATCCCCCTTTAGTGAATCTTCAAAAATTGATAAGCTACAAGAGAATAATGGTGTCTATACATGAGCTGGGCAGTCTATTGCACATCTAGCCCAAGATAGTGTGCGAAATCCAGGTCAGGTAAGTGTCCTAAATACTAGCCAAAGTATTTAACTCCTACCATCTCTCCCTCTTCCTTTCAGACTCTCCTGTGTAGTTCCCTTTTTCAATGGAGCCCTAACAGATTTAATAGAGAGTGTAAGTATCCTCTTTCCCTTGATTACATAAAGAAACCTCAAGCCCATGTTCAACCCAGTGAAAGAAAATCACTCAACAACAAAACCTGTGTATCCTTGATTTTTCATTTTTTTATACATGTGAGTCTTCAAGGACATGGACTTCCTTTTAAATCTATTTAATTATCATCTTTCTTGTGTTATAAATGCATGGAATACAGTTGAATAACTTTTTAAAATAAGAATATTGTATCAAAAGGAAAAAAAAGGAAGAGAAAACAAAAGGAAATTGGGTAAGGATGTAAAAAATGTACAGCATAAATTTTCAGAGATGGACCACGAATTTGGTTTTATACCTGCAAGTGGGAACAAGGAAAAGAGACCAGTTTGGAATTTATAGGATGCATAAGATGAAAAGCTAAACAACCTGGTGAGACATAGCAGTTCTTGGTATTGGGAATGGAGACAGATTTTGCCCATGAGTCCTTGTGAAGGAAGATTGTCATAACAGTCCAACAACACTCTCAGAAGCAATATTTCCCAGAGGACAAAAATGACAACTAAAGATGTTAAGTTGAAAATGACAAAATAAACTTTGTCCATTGGGAAGACAAGTTTGGTTTCAAAATGGAGGATGGGTGGTACTGGTCAATGTTTTAATCATCAATTCTTAGAAGAAAGTAGGGACCTTGACTTGTAGCACTGCCAATCACTGTGGTGTAAGTAGCCCTCTTATGGCCAATTTCAATCTACCAAAGTGATGTCATAAGTTTATGTAATGATATATTATATAATGATAGTCATATGTCTATATAATTTAATTCTTAATAACTGTGGAACAGCAGCTTACAAAAATTCCTGAATATTTACCAGTTGGATCTTGCAGATATATAACTAGATGACTCTAATACACCATGGCTTCTAAGACATTACAAAATCAGTCCCCAGCTGTCTCTCTCAGCTTATCTCTTGCCACTGGTTCTCTCATATCTTCTTCTCCAGACATTCTGAAGTGTCACAAAAAAAACTCAACTTGCTCTTATTTCAGAACTTTGCATGCATTCCACCTTTGGAAGACCTGACATGACTTTTCCTTGTCCTGAAGATTTCACTTACATTCCTCTCTGCCAAGAAATCTTCTCTGGCTCTATAAACTGGTGTGGTGGTTGTATAACAAAGAATTAAGCTTTCTTTCTAAAACTTGACCTTTGTCCTCGGCTCCTGGAGGTGATTTCACAACCCTTGGAAAGTCCCACCTGATTAGAATGCTTTTGTTTACATGAGCCACACCTTATAGTGTAAGTTAACAATGTGATTTATGGTGGAGGTGTCAGGGCAGGGGTTATCAGCTTGTCCTGCCTAGGGGCTAAAAATAAAGATCAGCCCTATGAGTGGTCAACCATATGTAACTGAACCCTAATAAAATCTCTGGGCAGAAATGCAAATCAAAACTACCCTAAGATACCATCTCACTCCAATTAGAATATCTATTATCAAGAATACAAGAAACAATAGGTGTTGGCAAGGATGTGGGGAAAAAGGTACTCTTAAACATTGCTCGTGGGGATGCAAATCGGTGCAGCCACTCTGGTAAGCAGTATGGAGGTTCCAAAACTGGGAATGGATCCACCATTTGACCCAGCTATCCCACTCCTTGGCCTATACCCAAAGGACTTAAAATCTGCATATTATAGTGATGCAGCCACATCAATGTTTATAGCAGCCCAATTCACTATAGCAAGATTGTGGAACCAACCTAGATGCGCTTCAATAGATGAATGGATAAAGAAACTATGGTATATACACACAATGGAATATTATTCAGCCACAAAGAATAATAAAATTATGACATTTGCAGGTAAATGGATGGAGTTGGAGAGTATCATGTTAAGTGAGATAAGCCAATCCCAAAAAACCAAAGGCTGAATGATTTCTCTGATAAGTAATTGTGGCACGTAACGGGGCGGGGTGGGGAGGTAGGGGAAGAATGGAGGAAGGATGGATTGTATAGAGGAAAGGGGAGCAGGGTGGGGAAGGAAAGATAATAGAATGTGACAAACATTATACTATGTATATGTATGAATATGCAAATGGTGTGATTCTACTTTGTACACAACCAGAAAAATGATAGTTGTACTCCATTTGTGTACATTGAACCAAAAATAAATTAATTAATTAAAAATAAATAAATAAAAATAAAATCTCTGGGCATCAAGACTCAGGTGAGCTTGTCTCAGGACTTTAGTACTGCATACAGAGCATTATACATCACTGCAGGAAGAAGTTTGCACTGTCCACAGCATAGCATTTGGAACTCTTCTGCACTCTGTTTCATGTAGCACTTCCCTTGGCTGCTTTTATTCTGTATTCCTTTGCTATAGAAAGTCATAATTATGAGTATAATACCTTGCAGTGAGCTTCATGAGTTATTCTAGCAAATTATTGAACATGGGTAGTCTTGGAAATCTCTATACTTGCAATTGGTGTCAGAAGTGGGGGTAATTTGGGAGATTCCCAAACTTTGCAGCAGTTCTTTTAAGTACTTTGACTTACTATCGCCCATCTATTGCCCTGTGCAGTATTTGCCTGTTTATCCTTTAGACAAAAGAGACTGTTCCCTGCTCAATATTGCACCCTTTGGGCCTAAGCCCAAGAAAAACACAGGTACTCAATGTTGGTAGAATGAATTCAATGGAGAATATCCTTACATTGAAAGAACAGGTACATACTTGTTTCCTAAAACTTTTTTATTTCGACACAAATCAGTTAGATAGAATAGGTAGGCAGAGTGGTTACTGTGCAGATATAGGTACCATACCTATAATCTCAAAAACTCAAGAAACTGAGGCAGTAGGACTTCAAATTTGAGGACAAACTGGACAATGTAGCAAGATTCTAACTTAAAATGAAACATAAAAATGACTGGGGATGTAGCTCAGTGGTAGAGCATTCCTGAGTTCAATCTCTAGTTCCACACACAAAAAAAGTTAATAATGTTTGATAATGCCTGATGACCATTCAATAAAATAATTTCACAAGCACCCAAGAAGTACATCTTTATAACACTGTCTTTGATGATTTACCTTGATCTAATGATGCTGTTTAAACCATGGAGGAATGAAAGATTATTCTATATATAACCTTATAACCTTCTATTGGTATTGTTTCTCTGAAACAGTTTTTTGAAGAACATGAAGGATTGTTTTCTGGTGTATATCTGGAGGACAGATAAAAGGATTGGTCCAGAAGCTTCAGATTAACACTGACCTGCAAAGATTACAGTCATTTCACTAGGATACCTGGCTTAGCAGATAGCTTACAAAGCTGGATAGATAATCACATTTGTTTTGATTGTTATACATTGGAGTCAAAAGACCTGAGAACTTAACGTGAGACTACCACAGAGAACGTGACAGGCCAAGTTCCTTTACCCTCTGAAATACAGTCTACTCATCTGAAGAATGGGGATAGGAAAATCCACCGTGATTCACAAAGATGTTTCAGGGACCAACGGAGGTAAAATGAATGAAAAGTTTGGAAATACCAAAGCATATGCATATATTACTCTCCTTTTATTAGTAGTAGACTAAAGACATAGCCTACATGCACACTTCCTTCATGATATTTAAGATGATTAATTCACTTAATAGTGGAAAATGCAATAAATCACCAAGGTTTACCAGGTAACTGTGAAAACTGTGGCATAATGACAGCAGCTAATTTTCCCTGAGTATTTAGTATTCAGTGCTAGACACTAGGCAAATCCCTTTATGCTTTATCCTCACGATTCTGCAAGATACATATGTTATTATCCCAGTTCAATAGGGGAGGAACCTGAGACTAAAAGGTAACTCAGAGGTAGCTTCCCTAGGTTCACACAATCAATAAGTAGGACTGAGAATACAGTCCAGGTTTGTGTATGTAAAACCCAGGTTCTTACTGTTATGCAGACCTGCCCCTCTGTGGAAGGGGCTGGAAGAAGAAATATGTAGCATATTTTTGTTCATCCTGCAGCTGTGATGAAGAATTTTATCATTGTTCTCATCAATCTTCACATAGAGCTAGTGGGCTGAGGAGGGATGGCACCTAGATGTTTTAATGTGAAATGCAATGCCTGCCACTTGTAATGACAAATACCGCAGCCCTCATTTCAGGCTGGCCCCCAAAGATGAGATATGATTGCCTATGGGAAGTTTGAAATTTTAGTCTGTTTTACAATTCATTTGAACAGAGTGCTCAGACAAAATTAATTCATGACAACTTGTTCTCAAACTGTGAATTTTTGGGAACATTTCCAGTATTCATTAGCTCTCAGATTCACACTTCCACCTGTGTGTTGAAGAGCTGTTTTATCAGTTCCTAGAGCGAGAGGATAAAATATATGAAGGAGCTGACTTTGTCTCATTTTCTCTTTAATTTGCAATTTCTAAATGTCAGTAGACTAAGTCAAGAATGGTGGTCAGGAGTCTAATTCCCAAATCCCCTCCCCTGTTACATCTTGAGTCTTTTTTATGTCCATTTGTTTTCATGCTGTGGGTTTCTCTCAAGGAAATCCTTTTTTAACTGCATTATGTATAGAAAGGCACTGTTAGAGAGAGATTCTTCCTTATAATCTGAAATAGCTGTCTTGACCAATAAATACTAAACCTAACCTTATTTTAAGGGCACTATATCCTGAATGCCCCCAAGCTAATGCTACTGTAGACTTCTCAGTGAATTTCTGATGTTTGGCACTTAAATTTAGTGAGAAAATGGTTATCATCTGGACAGTGAATTCACAGGTTTCTTCCCAGAAAGCAGAGCTTAGCATGATCCCACTGAAGTTGGGTGGTTATGCCTGAGTTAGAATTGATCTTCTAATTCCTCTCTCCACTGGGAAGCTCATAAGTTCTGGGCCTATTTCTCCCTTATGACTCCTAGTGAGCTGGCCCAGCTTAATTAGCATCACAATCAGGCTGGGAGAACAGTTTGTAGATTTTCCTAAACAGTGCAGCAACATCCACCCCACTCCCTCCCCTTTTAACCATAGACCCCATTAATGTGTTCAAATTTCACAACTTTGTTAATTTACAAGTATCCTATTATTCTCCCTTCTGCTAATTCATGCTCAGGGAAAAACAAATCAGAACAGAAGTTCTCTAGTTCTCTGGTTCACTTTTATCCTGACCTCATCCAAAAAAAAAAAAAAAAAAAAAAAAAACCTCACAGGAAATGACATCAGAAAAGAGTACTAGAAAAAAGTTACTGAGAAGAGAAGGAATTGGGCAGACATTGTGGTCAAATACTTCATTTCCATATAAATCAGGATCAATGTGGGAGAAAAAGAAGGGTCCAAGGCAGGGGAGGATAATGCCCCTGTCCTCTTAACTGCATAAAGAGCAGTCCTGCCCTTAATGTTCTTCCTTTGTAGCTTCATTTCCTTGCTTACCCTTTCTGCTATCTCATGCTGTCTTTTGAGATTCCATACACACATATCCCATCCACATGTTCCCTCCTTTTACTAAATTTTTTTCATTAGAAAAGAGAATCAAGTATGTTTCTATGATTTGAATGTGTTCCCAAATTCATATATTGACAGTATGTAGAGGCAGGGCCTTTAAGAGGTAATTGAAATTATATAATGTCATCTGAGTGAGGCCCACATGATGGGACTGGTGGCTTTTTAAGAAGGGAGACCTGAGTCAACACACAGCTGCTCTGTCTCACCATACAATGCTGTCCACCATGTAATGATGTTGCAAGAAGACCCTCCCCAGATGCCAGCATCACGCTCTTAGACTTCCCAGGCTCCAAAAGCATGAGAAATAAATTTATTTTCCTTATCAATTAGTCTGTGGTGTTCAGTTATAGCAACAGAAAATGAGCCAAGACAGGTGGGAATTATCCAGATGATGTTGTCAGTTATGTTGTGCATGCTCAGTGAAGACTCATTAATGTGCAACCATGCTGGTGTGAGCAGAGACATATAGACTTCTCAAGTCATTTCTAAAGCAAGTTAGTTGACTAGATCGACAAACAGTTGTGGTCTTTAAATTTAAAAAGACTTGTCAACTAGGGTTTTTTTTTTTTTTTCTTAACACTGATTTGATGAGCAAGGGAATAGCTTCTGAGAAATGTATGAGAGAATCATATGATTGTGAATTTTCTAAGTAGTAAGGATCTGAAAGGTGCTTTTTAAAATAGCCAGACAGAAAAATCTTGGTGTGAGCAATTTACACTTGAAGTGACTGTTCTGTCTTTAGAACACTGGGGAAAGCGAGGTGTTTAATGTATCTTCCAGACAATTACAAAGCAGTCCTTGATCAAAACCCTCTGTGAGAGATATTGACAAACCTGCCCAACTGCAAGAATCTCCTGTAGAGAAAATGATCTATGAGATTTCCTGCTGGCGGGTTCATGGGTCAGATTGTCAATATCTAGAGAAGGATCACAGAAATAAACATTTAGTGTTCACTGTTCTGACATCTGTATTTATGGTCCTGTTAAAGCAGTTGGTCAATCAAAACCAGTTAAAGCAATTACAAATTTCCCAGCTAAATGCAAGGAAAAGAAACCGAGCTCTTTGTGATGAGAAGTCAATATAGCAAGATAATCCAAAATTACTTTTTATTCATGTGCAGGGAATTTGGTACTATTATATCTTGTCACTTGTAATTGTCTGATTAAATGAATACAGTGAAGATGTATTAATGTAATGAAGTCAAATACTCAATTAGGCTTTTTTTTTTCCTTCCCTTCCTACATTGAGATTCCCACTGAATTTGGAACAGAATAGTCCTTTCCCTCTTGAGTTTGGCTCCTTTATATTTGGCAAATATTTATTCTTCTATCTCTGTTTTAATCGGAGCTGCAATGAATGGGTTCGTTTTTACTTCCGGCTTGACTCCTGCTGTTTTACAATATAGGTGATGTTGTTAGGCATCAAATTATTTTGAAGATGACATAAATCACTAATGCAAAACAGATTGTGCAAAACTCTGATAGCATATCCCTTTGAGGGGATAGGAGGAAGTATAAATGGCAATGTCTGAAGGAGGCTGCAATTTTCCAAAATGTTGACTTAGAGCTTGAATATAACCTGAAAAAGAATGTGTCAAATCATCAATCTTCTAAAGGGTTAAAATAAAGACAGATATAACAAACTAGCATCTGTTTTGGTAAAACTGCTATTCAAATGAATGGGAAATAGTATAATTCTAACTACTAATTCAGGTTCTGGATTCAAGAAAAACTTACCTTATCCCACTCACTGATTGCATTACCTCATAAAAGCTATTTTACCTCCATAGTCCTCTATTATCTCATCTGTAAAATGAAAATAACAATCAAACCTGTCTCATCAAAAATGAGTTTTAAATCAGACATATAATTCATGAAAAGCTCCTGGTACCTGAATCATAGTAAACACTCAATAAGTGTTAGCTATTATTATTGCACTGATTGATATTCAATTCAATGAGCACATATTTTGTGCCATCTGTGTATACAAGAAATTGGATAGATTCTGAGATAAGCACATGATCTCATGGAGGTTTATCCTTAATACTCACCAGTATCTTAGCAGGTAGAATGAGATGCGTGTTTAAACAAATACTATAAAACTATAGTATCGTCTTAATGAGCCCTACTTCCATTCTGAATGTTATTCTAAGCCATTCTCAATGTGGAAGCAGAGGGATCTTTGTAAAACTTCCTAGTATTCTCCTATTAAACTTATAAACCAAACTGCTTACTGTGGACTACTAGGCCCTACCGAATCTGGTCTCTTTAGACCTCATTTGCCCTCTCACCCCACTACAGGGAATTTCCCTTGGTATCTTCCCTCTGTCTGAACTGTTCCTCTTCCTTATCTTCGCCTAGTTAATTCTTTCTCCTGCTTCAGGTCTTAGCCCTAATGCCACTTTCTGAGGAGGACTTCATAAATTCCTCACTTTCCACTTCCATTCTTAACCAATTTCTCTATGATTTTTCTCTTAAAACACCCTGCAATTTTCCACTCTGACCTTTAAGACTTAGTTATATCTGTGAGTCTTAAAAAATATATCTATCTCACCCACTAGACATGAACTCCTTGAACTCAGGGTTCATGATGACGGTCTTGATCGTCAGCTCCCAGCAATAAGTTCAGCATATAGTAGTTGCACTGTAAACACTGGAGAAATGTGTTATGGAATAACTTCTTTAAAAAAGTTCAAATCATGATTCTCATACAGATATAAGATGAAAATGTGTGAAATTTTTATTTAAGTCATTATCAATGAGGGAGGGAATCAGGCAGATAGTAAACCAATTCAAAGAAGTATTAAAGGAAGAGATATACATAATCCAGTTTTAGATCTGGAGTATTGTCACAAATGTACACATTGAGGCACAGTGCTTTTTCCACACTAGAGAGGAGATCCAACTGAACTTGAACTTAACAAAATTGCTTGCATATTTATAGATATGAATCATTTTGCATTACTTTCAGTTACCTAAAGTTTACAGAGTTTGAATACAACTCAAAGGCAGTGGAAAGCCGAAATAAGATAACTTGGAAGGGTGTGCTCTAAACAGTGCCTGGTTTTCTACAATAACACATATTTTCCCTGCAACCAATAGATAAAAATGATGAGGGCACATGGGAGGATATATTTCATTTTGGGAGCATCAGAGATTTAAAAAGTCTTCAGAAGAGGAGCAGGTGAGCTAAGACGTGAAATGTATGTAGACATGCAGTAAATGGTAAACCACTCGAGATTCTAAGCAGAGTTCCAGAGAAACCCTGTGGTAGCAATGAATTCTTACAGGGAAGAAGATAGTCTGTGAGAAAAGAAGCCATTTGTAATAGCCCAGGGGAGAGACTTTTAGAAAAGGGGACGATGAATCCAGTGGGAAAGGACAAACCCTGAATTCTGGTTCTAGAACCGCATTCCTCGTGTGACTTTGGCCTAGTTTGCACATCTCTTTGAGCCTTATCTGCCTTTATCCTAAAATTATCTATTTAATACTCAGCACCAAGGATACAATGGTGAAGAAGAAATAATCATGTAACTTAGACTCTAATGTTCTGATTTCCTGGGTAATAAAGAAATGTAGAGATACTAACAGAACTTTGAAGTCCTGAGAGTCTATAGTTATAGTTACAGGTGTATCTACTAACACCATATTGAATTGGGAACAATTGTGTTTATGGTGGGTGGCAGGGCAGGGTTTGCTCTATGCATAACATAGGAAATATAATCCCTATTACATGACCAACATTTCTGATTGTCTTTATAGGGGTCAGTAAACTTAGTAAAGGGCCAGATGTTAAATACTTAGGGTTTTGTTGGTTATACATTGTACATTGCAAGTACTCTGCCATTATAACTCAAAAGCAACCAATAACAATACCTAAACAGATGTGCCTGGGTTCCAGTAAAACTTTATTTTAAAAGCAGGCAAGGGGCCAGATATGCTCCACAGGCCATAGTGTTCCAAACCTTGTTCCAAAAGATGGATGACTGCATACAAATGGGATCATTGAAACTGTCAATGACCATTAGAGGTAATCATCAATAAAGAGCAAGATCATTTTATTGACCTTTGTCCCAAATACTTCCTTGCACATAAATTCACAGAGAAAAAAACATTTTAAAAGAAAAAAAATTAAAGAATCCTCCTCTGAGCACTCAGAGCCATTTATAATTCTCTTCTAGCATTCATCACATCCTGCCTGGTATTAGACCCACTCATGCAGCTATATTCGTTTTCTCCTTGGATATAAACTCCTACAAGGTAAAGACCATGGTATCTTCATTCTTTTTATTTGCTCCTTGATGGATGCTAAAATGTGTTTCCTGAATGAGTAAATGATTTCTTCTGTTTCATTTTAATTCCAATCTTTCATGGCCTCAGTGAAATACTAAGGCTTCCTCTTGAGCATGCTCAGCTCTATCTCAGTAGGCTTTCCCATGAAGGAAGCATCTCTTGGAACAGGACACTTGCCTATGATCACAACTGAGTGCCTGCTCCTCGCCCTTCTCCCTACTCTGTGGGGTTACTCTTGAATAAGTGATTATTTGCCTTGGTAGGAAATGTCCTCTTAGTGGCTGGCCATGACCCATTTAACATAATTCAATGCAGTGTTCATATGGTTTCCCCCTGGGCTGTCCTTTCCATGGGAGAGTATGAGAGCTTTTGCTTTTCATAAGGAAGACACAGTGTTTTGTTGTGGGTCATTTTATACACACCACACACAATAAACTGTCAATGGAAAGAAATATCAGCTGCATTCAAATTTCTCACTTGTTTGTTTTTTTAAAGTTTTCCTTAAGTGTTTCTTCCTTTGTGAGAACACCAACCCCATATTTCTCTGCCTACTAATAGCTTTTTCATGAAGTGATTTTTTTTTTCTTTTCTGCTTTTTTGTTTTTTATAGCTTTTAAGCAATACCAGATGTTGAAAGAAACTTTCTCTGATTGGTGTCCAGAGAAAACAAAAAGCATGTATCACTTCAAGCCTGACCTGCACAGGGGAAAAATGGACTAAACAAAGGCTGCCAGAACTAAATGCACTGCAGATGGTAAAAAAAGGAAAATTCTAGAATTGTATGTTTTTACCCCTGTGCTTCCATTGTTCCTCTTCACACCTGATTACAGCATTAATTTTTGTTAAGATGAAATGATAAACTAGAAAACAAAAAAGCCATGAGAAAAGAATTTTATTTTGCAATTATCTGCTAGGATAGTATATGTTCCTTGGTTAGAGCTTACCAAAGCAGAGGCACCTTTGTTCTACAGGATGATGGGGGATGTTTTGAAAGGGGAAAAGGGATTTAGGCTACAAAGATGGTCCCCGGATTACAAAGGCTCTACATAGGATTTTTCAACTTTACTGTAAAACTGATACATGTTCAGAAGAAACCATACCTCGTATGTTAATATCGTATCAGGCTAGTGACATGCAATACAATACTCTTTCATATTGCTGGGCAGTGGCAGAAATGGCTCATAATGAGAGATCATGAGGGTAAACAGCCAGTCCTCCAATAGGGACTACATTGCTAAGCTTGCTGGTTGGTTGGTTAGGTAAACTAAATGCATTTTTTATTTAGGATACTTTCAACTCACCATGAGTTTATTGGGATGTAACATAAGTCATGGAGCATCTGTAATTTGAACATATGTATCCCTACAAAATTCACATGTTGAAACATAAATCCCAAGGGTACTGTATTAGAAGGAGGGGCTTCTGGCATGTGATTACATCATGAGGGCTGTGCATTCATGAATGTGATTAGAGTCTTTATTTATTTATTTCCTTTTTTTTGGAACCGGGGATTGAACTCAGGGGCACTCGACCACTGAGCCACATCCCCAACCCTATTTTGTATTTTATTTAGAGACAGGGTCTCACTGAGTTGCTTAGGGCCTCGCTAAGTTGCTGAGGCTGGCTTTGAACTCACGATCCTCTTGCCTCAGCCTCCCAAGTGCTAGGATTACAGGCATGCGCCACCACGCCTGGCTTGATTAGAGCCTTTATGAGAGGGCTGAAGTGGCTGGGCATGGTAGCAGATGCCTGTAATCCCAGGGGCTCAAGAGGTTGAGGCAGGAGGATCAAGAGATCAAAGCCAGCCTCAGCAATTTAGTGAGACCCTAAGCAACTCAGCAGGACCCTGTCTCTAACTTTAAAATAAACAAACAAACAAACAAATAAATAAATAAATACACACATATATGTGTGTATATATATATGTAGATATATACGTATATCTGCATATAATATGTAGGGACCTGAAATGAACCACCTAGGCCTTTTGCCCATCCAACTCCACTGGCACCTTAGACGTCTAGCCTCCACAACTGTAAGGAATAAATGTGTATTCTTAAAAATTATCCAGCGGGAGTTATTCTGTTACAGCAGCACAAATGAACTGAGACAAGTAAATTTGAAATATGTTGGGTTAAACAAATGAAACAATACACTAACAAATACATGAATCTTCAAGAACTATATATAGCTTTAGCCTGACCCAATAATCTGTGTAGAACAGATTGTTTGATTGCAGAATGCTTCATAGAACTACTGCCTCTTGGCATATACTTTGGAAAATGCCTCTTCTAGGAAAAATAAATTTGCTGGAAAAATTAGGCTCAAAATTTTTAATATCATTAATACTATGGTAGCATGGTATAGTGTGGTGTACAAGATACCCAATCCTTGTCTCCTGCATGCAAAGTGTATGTGTATCTGGTTGAAAACAACATGGCACATACCTGAATGTTACTAAGGGGGCAGTGTCCACCCAGTGGCTAAGAAAATAATCACTATCCAAAGACGTCTTTTAAAACATCTGCGTTGGTGCCCTGGAGATTCCCTGAAGGTACCACAGGGCACTGTAAAGGGGGAATGGTTAAGAAGGAAGTCAACTGGGAAGGGCTTAAGTTCCCTTAACAGATTTAGCCAGTAAGATGTCACTTACAGACAAGATGCTGGCATTGTAAAACGCTCAAATGATTAACAGATTCGCTTACCCTCAATAAAGGGAATGACGTCACTGCTATCTCTGAAAGGTTTCCACTGCTGAGTAGAGCCTCCTCCATGCACTTGAATGAGGCAGAAATGAAAATGGAGAGTCCAGCATGACAAGAGCCCAGAAGTCAAAAGAGGTGGGTAAATAGTACGGGAGTAGTAAGAAAGAGCTCCATGACAAACAGGTGAGGAGAAACAAAACCAAGAGAGAGAAGATAGAGTGAAAGAGCAAATGTTCCTGGGGCAGCTGGTGGAGGGAGAATTTTACAGGTTTTTTTGGGTGTGTGTGTGTGTGTGTGTGTGTGTGTGTGTGTGGTGCTGGGTATTGAACCCAGGCAGAGCCTTGTGCACGTGAGGCAAGAACTCTACCACCTGAGCTATAGCCCAGCCCTTTACAGGGTTTCTATGAGTGATGGTAAGAGGTGGAAGCAAAGAGAAGAAAGGAAGAGGTGCCAGAAATGTTAATGAGATTATGAAGTAATATTGCTCAAGTGTATAAACATTGAAGCTCTCTTTTCTTTTCAATACTGTTTAGGACTATGCTTGAATGGAATTCCACATAAATATTAGATTATGTAGGTCCCAAATACATGTGTGTTGTCCAGACAAATGCACCAATCGCATTAGACTTTTTCAAAGACAGCAAATTGCTTGAGGATGCCACTACCACCTGTGAGTATTTTGAGGTGTTCAAGGGCACTGGGCTGGGAATTCATTCTTTAGATGATATTCGTAAAACCATGAAGGGCCCTAAAATGTCTCATTTAGAAAATCCAATGAGATTAACTGTTTTTATTATTTTTACTGAACTTGATAAACAACCTAAAGCAGTTTGCTTTGTCTTTCTGTGAATTTTCTGTCACCAAGCCTTGTATCTTGCTTCTAGTTGCTATAGAAATGGTGCAGGGAATTTTGACTGATTTGTTCAGAATTCATTTCCTTCTGACACTTTTGCCTTTAAAAGCAACTTTCAGATTGTTTATGAAAATTGGGTCACTGTACTGTATGGTTATAATAAATGCTATTTTAAATGAAGGCTCTGAATCAGACACTTCTGATTTTATCTTTGTTAAGTTTGATAAGTTCTATGAGGTTATTTTTTATCTGGTGTCTAATATAATTTTGAAGTTTTTTTCTTTCTTCCTTTTGATTTTTTGGGCTTTTTTTCTCTGTGATATTTCTATTTGTACCTTCCCCTGACAGTTCCTTTCCCCAACATGTATAGTTGACTTAAACCAAAGAGAGAACTCTTTATTTCCATCCATGCTGCTTTCTGGACCCACTCATCCTGCTGCTAACAACCATTTCATTGTGGGCTGTCTTAAGGGATGCGAATTAATGGAGAAAGAATTCATTGCCTTCTGGAATCATCTCCTCTCCTGAATTTATGGCCCTTAGGAGGCCCAGGGCATGATTCTGAGGTAATTTTCTCTACATACTGTGACAAGAATGAACTTATGAGAACCAAGAGTGCTCTTTTCTTGCCATAGTCAGGTGAGGAGGTCAGAATGCCTTCATCTCTCTTCTGACCTCAAGCAGAATTCTGGCTATCCTCTGTAATTAGAAATGTTCCAGGGGAGTCTCGGGGAACTCAGGTGTGGATGGCCAGGTCTTGTTACCACGGATAAAATGATGATGGCTTTGTAAGTGACCATTAAGACATCCCACTTCCAGTGTCCTTGTAGACTTGGTTTCCTCTTCTTCTTAAGCCACTTTATCATCTTAATATGTGAAACTCAGAGGCCAATTCTGCTGAAAGTTTTTCCACAGAAGAAGATATCTTAACTATAGCTACACACATTTTTTTTAATTTTCATTTTTTGCATACAGAAGTCTCTTCAGATACATATTTGACTGCTTTGTATACAGGGCCACAGATTTGAGGAGAATTTATTTTGAACAAATTCTACAATGCTTGTTTTCTTTTCCCAAAGCCTAGAAGGCTGAGGTCATAAGAATTGTGAGGGAAAATAGAAGTCCAACCATGCATTTTTGCAGAGACTTGAGTCATTATGAGGTACAGCCAGACTTCTTACCTCTTCTTCTCCTCTTGCTCTCAACAAGAAGGTTTAGAAAGAACAGTTGAGTCTTTCTCAGTTCTGCCTCTGCCAAATTTAGAAGTATCCATGGCACGGGACCTCAACAAAAACAGCTTCTTACCTCCCATGCCCAACCCTACTTCTTTTTTCAGTTCCCCAGTTATTTGCTTATCAATGGTTCATATAGCCGTTCCTCATTTCCAAGAAATCTTTCTGAGTCCTCATCAAAGTTCTCTTATCACATTTTTAATTCTCCCTGCAATTTCCTCTCCCTATTGCTTTTAAAAATCCTTTTCATGAAAGACTTTTAGTGAAGAGGAAAGGGATGAGGTAGAATAGGGAGGGTAAGTGGAGATAATAAGGTAAGGGAGAGAGGAGTGGAAATGACCACAATAGGCCATATGCATGTATGAATGGGACACAATGAAACCCACTGTTCTGTATAATTAAGATTCACTAATAAAAATCCTTTTCATCCAGAGGGACTGTGAATCTGACAACATTCTTTTCCAAAGCAATCTTACTCAAGAAGCAATGTGTGAAGCCTCAACAGGATGAGGGGAGCTTTAGAACACTGGCTGTTGCATCTTTGTTTGTTTCAGATGCAAGTACACAAAGTGGGAATGAGAGCTTCAGAGAATGTTCCAAACTCTTCATCCAAAGCACCAGACCAAAATTCAAACTGAGAAGTATTTACACACATGGACACGTGCACACTCATACAAGTACACACACTCACACGCTCATATGCAGCAAACACACATGCTCACACACATGTGAACACCCACAAGTATGCTCTAAACATACACTCATATACATGCCTGCAGATAAATGTGCACACTCATAGACCCATGCTCATGCATATGTATACACGCATACTCACACATGAACACACAAAACACTCACTCATACACATAATCATATATGTGCATACACACAAATACATACACATATACATTCATGTATATACACACAACACTGAATATCTAATCACAATCCTTGGAAACATTCATTAGCAAGTTATAGTTTATTTTTAAATTGACTTTTCAGTCAGTCATTGAAAAAAATACCCAAATATTAGAATTGAATAACAAATCTGCATTTTTTCTTTTTTTTTTTTTAAAGAAATTTCAATGGAACAAAACAGAAAAATAACCTGGCTTTTTCTTCTTAGTCATGAAACCTAGACTACATAAATCAGTGAAAAGCAGCCTCTAAAATAGCCCACACCAAAACAATCAGGTCACAGGGCAATCAAAATAATGCATAGACATATTAGTCAAAACTGTCAAACCAGTTTTGCACAGGAAACAGACATTGTCTGTGAAGTGGATTACTGTAGTAGTTGCCCCGTAGCCAAGCTCAGGTTAAATGTCACAGAGAGATCTGAGCAGAAGGAAGGACAGAATCTGCAACCTGTTTCTTCATGATCTTGCTCTGCTGCCTCCAGAACCTCTCCCACAAAAGCCACTGCCTTGGTAGAGCTGTTAGATTTTATGTTTACCAACTTCTCAGCACTTCTGGTTAAGCAGCAACTAACTGTCCTATTACCAAACTTATAAACAGTTGAGGTGGAGACAAGAAGTGTTGTTTCAAATACTGGACAAATTCAGGACCTCGTGTGTCATGCTACCTTAAATCACAATCTTCAGATTAGAATAGTAAGTGAATTGCCTTTAAATTCACTTAATGTAGACTCCAAGATGCCATTGTCCAGACTAACCAGAAATTCAATGCTCAAATGTTAGAACCTTCTCCTTTCCCTTATTCCTTTCTGGGTCTCTCTCCAAAACTTGCCCCAGAATTTTTTAGTGCTAAGAAAAAGGAATCTCCAGGCCCTTTTTCAGCTAGTCACCAACAGCGTCCTGAGCCAAATCCGTAGTACACTCTTCAAATCTTGCTTTTTCCTCTGCCACCACAAGGAGGGCACTGAGCACCATGCAGTGGTGCCTCTGGGGTTTACCATTCTTTTAGAGCATTTCCTTACCTTTTACTGCATGAAAAACTGCCCAAGAACCATAGCTTAAAGCACAAGTAATAACCTAGCTTGTTCTGGAGGTTGATGAACTCAGGGAGGTGCTTCTTTCTTGCTCAGGGACTCTGATGAAGTTGCTGTCAAAGATGACTGAGTTGTGTCACCATGAAGACTTCTTGCTTACATACCAGGGATCTGGAATGGGCATGTCCGGATCTCCTTGGGCATCTGCTTTTCACAATGGTGTCCATCTATATGGTTTTTCTACCTGGCCACTTCACAGTAGTCAGACTTCTTACATGGTTGACCAAGGTGCCCACAAGGAATTCCCCCCAAAAATTCATCAGAAGTGTCATGGATTCTTGTCTCAAAGTGGCTTGTGTCAACCTCTGATACCTTCTTCTCCTACAGGCTCACAAATTCTAGCCCAGTTTCAAGCAGAGTATCAAAGTATCTGCATCATGTTTTAAAACCACCAGAACCACAGAGAATAATACCGGATCCCACAATTGTCTTAATACTTGCCAGTTATAGACATCTCTTCCTTCTCTTTATATAGATATCTCTTTCCTTTTAAGGTCTTTTTATAGACCTTAAAATTTATATAGATATCTCTTTCCTTTTAAGGTCTTTTTCTTCATCCATCTTCATCTTGGACACCTACTACTATCCCTATAGTGATCTCGTCAAGGAAACAAGTAAGAAAAAAAAAAATGGAGACCAAAAACTCCCCTAAGTATGATGCTGGCATAGTGCTGGGATGAAGAAATAATCTGTTCCCCCCAAAAAGTCAATGAATATTGTTATATTGTGTGCATATACGAATACATAACAACTATATGCAACTATACATGCAACTATAAGCACACTAATTTTAAAAATAGGAAAACAAAAAAAGTCAAAGAAACATTAAAAAGGACAAATAACCCTGGAATTTATTTCAGAAGATAACAGGGAGTAGTGGGTACTGAGGCAAATAGTCCAAATGGAGCTTTTCTGTTATAGACAGTTGTTACCATGAGGGATATAAGCCTTATTTTGCTGAATTTGCTCATTTTTCTAGAAAAGTGAGAAATCCAGATTTTATATGAAATATCCTGATTGTTAAATGCCAGTTACTAATTTGA
Organism: Glaucomys volans; assembly: GCA_020662805.1. Classification (NCBI taxonomy): domain Eukaryota; kingdom Metazoa; phylum Chordata; class Mammalia; order Rodentia; family Sciuridae; genus Glaucomys; species Glaucomys volans. The sequence goes on along the minus strand of JAJEJO010005078.1, from coordinate 51,262 downwards.
ATGCTTTCAAACCATCACTAGGCCAAGAAAAATGTGTCATTAGCCATATTCAGTCTTTCAGATGCCAGCTTGCGATCTCTCCCTTACATTTCAGAATAGGTAGGAATAAAAGTTGATCCAGGCTACTTCCAATTTCTGCCTTATCAAAATCTTTAAGGCAAGAAAACATGGAAGAACCTGTTTACACATGGGGAATGAAGAAATGAGAATTTATAGGGAGAAAAATATAAATTAATATTTCAATAAAGTATATACCAGGAATCAGCAAATAATGATCTGTTGGCTAAATCTGGCCTGCTGCCCAGTTTTAAAAATAAAATTTTATTGGAATACAGCCATTCCCATCTGTTTTGTTTGTATACTATCTTTGGTTTCTCTCATGCTACAATGGTGGAGTTGAGTAATTGCAATTGAATGTGAAACTTAAAAGGAATAAAATATTATCTGGATCTTCACATTAAAAAATTGCCAACTCCCAACATATGCCATCATGTACAGGGTTATTTGGGGATAGGACTCATAGAAGTTTAAAACGAAGTGTTCTTAAATCTAATTGCCATCTTTGAGGGTACAGTATGGATATTTCCATTCTAAGGGAAAGGCTATGGTTTGTCTGCCTTGCTGGTAGCAAGTGACTTGTAATTAGCAGGTGTACTCAACCTTGACTGCTTTCTCTGTGACATGATAGTTAGAGCTCATAACTCAGCAGCTTTATTCTAGTCAAGGGGAAAAATAAAACACACTTCAGGCTGTGTTTTCTACCCCCTTCCATGGTAGCTTTGTTTAATAATCAATGACATTGTGTTACTTCAGAGCATAACTCTTGCCTGTCTAAATTAGAAAGCCTAGAATGAGGATATAATTCTTGAGTCTTTACATTTGTTTAAACAGACTCTTTATATAGTTTGTAAGAGGAAAGAATCCATAGGTTTTTAAGGGGAAAAAAGTTATCTTCCTTATCTGTTTTTACAAAAGCAAAAAGTCTGACACCACTGTACATGGTAGAAACAGTCATTAACCAATGGATGCTGCTTTTCTTCCAAAGGACTGAATTTAGAAATAAATTAATAAACCAGTGAAATTCATAAACACTTCACATTCTCAACCAAAAGAACCATCATTATTGCTATAGTTTTACTTGGAGCCTGTATTTCCACTCTACAAAGCAAAAGGAAATAAAATAAAGTGGTTCTAGGACTTCTGATTCAGGATTATGAGCACATAGAAATACTTCTCTGTATTTCTTCCACTAAGTACAGCTAAGAACCCAGTACACTACACACAAAGCAAACACAAGCAGGTGCTGAAAGGTGGAAAGAACACTGGGACTCAAGAATGAGACAGCAGCATCAACGAATGTGAAGCAGGGAGCCCAGATGTCCTCCCCACCCTACCACCAGTAATAGGCCTAATTCTTCTTCATTTGCCAGTATGATATCAGAGGAGGCCTGCAAAAACAGAAAATTTAAATAGAGTCATTTAAATAACACAATTGAATATTATAATACTGAAGAAGCCCAGCATGGAAGCAAAAAACAGTCATTCTGTCAAGAATTAGGAAAATGTAAACCTGAATGAGAAAAGGTCGGTAAAAGATATCAACACCAAGAGGACACAGTTGAAAGAATTGCCTCAACAGCATCTGTCCTACTACCAAATTTGTAAATGGCTGAGGTGAGGGGAAAAAAAGTGTTCACAGAAACAATCATAAAATTGCTTCTGCAAGCAATTATAATCACAGATGAAATAGATTTAAAAAATGGAAAGTCTCAGAAAAAAGTGAAAACATGAACCAAGTGAACAACTTTAGAAATGAAAAATGCAGTAACAAAATTTAAAAACTCGACAGATGGGCTCAATAGTAAAATGGAGAAGAGAGAAGAAAAAAATCCGTGACCTCAAAAATAGAATAATAGAAATAGACTACAATGAAAGATCTAACATTTATGTCATTGAATCCCAGGAAAGAAAGAAAGTGAGACTAAAAAATATTTCCAAATTTGGCAACAATCAGAATAAGCCTACAGCTTCAAAAGGCTGAGTAAATTCCAAATAGGATAAACCCAAAAATACTCACACCAAGACTCATTACAATCAAACTTTAGAAAAACAAAGAAGAAAAATTTCAAAGTCAGCAAGAAGGAAAAGACACCATATTTATAGGGTTAAACAATTCCATACAGTAAATGTCTCATCAGAAACTAGAAACCGGAAGAAGGTGACATACTTTTCACATGCTAAAAGAAAAGAACTGTCAGTGGCAGATTCTATATTCAGCAAAATTATCGTTCAGGAAAGAAGAAGACATAAAGATACTCTCAAATGAAGGTAAAACTAAGAGAATTTTATCACATATTGAGCTCCCCTAAAGGCAGTTTTTGAAACAGAAAAGAAGTATGGAAGCAGAAGCCTTAGAGTGTCAAGAAATAGCAGAAAGAACAAAACATGAATAGGTACAATCAAGTCTCTTTATGAGTTTTCTAGATTGATTGTTAAAGCAAAAGGTAAAATGTGTGTGATGTAGTTCTCAATATACAGAGAATAAACATATAAGGCAACTAATTATACTATAAACATCTAGGGTAAAGAGGCTTATACACTTTATTCAAATTGGTATGTGTGTTTAAGCCAGTATTAAATCACACATATGATAACATGTCTTAGAATTAATACATTATACCAGTGCCAATATTGTACTTTTGATATTGTACCATGTATAATTATATAAGATGCTGTAGATTGAATGTTCATGTGCTTCCTAAACTCTAATGTTGAAACTTAACCCCTATAAAATGGTATTTGTAAGTAGAGCCTTTGAGAGGGATTAGATCATGAGGACAAGTCCCCTAGGAATGAGATAATTATGGAAGGGTTCCCAGAGGTCACCTTTTTCCACTCTGCCATGTGAAGTTACAGGGAGAAGACAGCCGTGTAGGAGTGAGGAAGTGAGCCCTCACTAGGCGAATCCTTGGCACCTGATCTTAGACTCCCCACCCTGCAATAAGTAAATTTCCATTTTTAATAAGCCACCCAGTATATGGTAGTTTGTTATAGCAGCTCAAAGTGACTAAGACATAAATTGATATCATCAGAAGGAACCAGGTAAGGTGTATCAGGACTTTCCAATATTATTGTTGCCACGTTCTGGAAATATTTTTTAAGTTCTATATGACTCCAGATGGGTACAAAGTATATTTGGGATGATGAACAAGTTCTGGAAATGGATAGTTGTGATTGCTGCCCAGTATTGTGAGTATACTTAACACCACCGAATTCCATACTTTAAAATGGTTAATGTGGTAGGTTTGCATATTTGTATATTTTTACCACAATTTTTAAAAGACTTTGGAAAGACTGTCTCTTCCTGGAATTATCAGATTCAATCTTTTGGAAAACAAGAAATATGAAATTGATCCAGAGCAGGGACATCAGAACACTGTGGGACTGCTTGACATGGGAAATTGGCTCAATGACTTTGTTACATTTCATTCTCTCAACATGTCGCACTTTAAATGGATTTTTAAAGATGAATAAACAGAAAGAAAACATTTCCATTCGCTTCTCCTCTTCCCCCTGAAGAGGTTTGGTGCCATCTGGTGATGAGGTAAAAAGATTGGGTTTCCAGAAGACTTAGTGAAACCTCTTCAAGTAGTAAATTAGCACAGAGGTTTTTAACCTGCAGTGACAAATGGCTTTGGGCAATGATCAAGTTCTACAAATAGATTAAGCTCTTTTTCTTCTAGGACAAAAAAAAACTGGCCTGTCAAGTCCTAAAAACAGGTTGTTAATCACGGGTCTATTTTCTTACCATTAAAATTAGTTTTTAAAAAATTCTCTTGGCTAGATCTCAGTAATCCTTATTCACCTAATTAAGAAATTAAGTGTACAATCCTTTAATAATAGTTTTGTGTGATCATATAAATTGTCTCCTTTAAACATGTTTATGGCTTCTTATACCAAAAAGCACAATTGCAGAAGGAAATAAAAATCCAAGCAAGTCCAGTCTCAAGGGAGTTTGGACTGCAACAAGCAACACAAAGCTCTTTCTTAAACCTGTCCACTCCTGTTTTATCCAATAATTAAAAACTTTTGATTCAAGATTAAATTTGATATTGTTTGAACTTTCCCAATGAATATTGTAAAGTCTGTTAAAGAGCATTGTTGGAAAATCTAATCAACTCCTGCATTTTTCCAGTACAGTCTGTATTTCCACATGTGTAAGAGACAGAAACATTGGTCTCCTTAAGGCGCCTCATGTTTTAGTGGCAAATTCCCCTGAGCGGGTTTAGATAAAAAAAAGTTTTGCTGTCTTTTAATCCTGGTCATTTGATTCATTTCCCTGTAAAACAAAAATCTTTGCAATTTTCCAAGCGAAATATCTGTGAGAGCTGGCAGGTCATCTTATACTTCCCCAGACTAAAAAGACACCAATAAGAATAATAGGGTATTTTTTAAAATTTTATTTACATTCCTTCTTGTTCCAGAATAGATTTAAGATGGTTGTAAAAGTAACAGGAACTGCCACATATGAAATGCTCCTGCTGTCAGGGGCTGCACTGGGCATTTTTACATGAGGTTAAAAGCACAAATGCTGGAGCCAACCAGACCTAGTTCAAGTGCAGTTCCACTGCTAACTTCGGACTGCGTGCAAGTCCTTCACCCTTTCTTTGCCTCTCCCTTGGTAAAACCATTCCCATCTCACAGTGGAAAAATTTTAACTGTGCTGCTGTAGACATTTTAACACAAGCCACAACATGTGAAAGCACCTAGTAAAGGCAAGTCTCATTAACTTATTCCTACTGACTTTACAAAATTTATTGCATTCTTCATTCAACGAGCAAAGGTTTAGAGAGATTAAGCAATTTGCTCTAAATGGGCAGGGCTTGAATCCATGTTCAACTGTCCCAAAGCCTGTTATTCTTCCCTCACCGCTATGAGTATTTATTCTATTCATTTTATTACAATGATAATGCTCATAAAAAACATATTGTTGGAGGTTAAAAAAACACACTCTAATATGGGCTCATTAGCTTTGACTATAGTGCTCTCTTCCAAGAATTCTCTTCCTCTACTCATTTTCCCTCTGTTTTGGGTAAAATAGATATTCTGATGGCTAGATCACAAAATTGCCTGTTATGATTTGGATGTGAGTTGTCCCCCAAAAGCTCACTGTGAGACAGTACAAGAAGGTTCAGAGGAGAAATGATTGGGTTGTAAGATTCTTAACCCAATCAATGATTAATCCCCTGACAGGAATTAAACAGAAGTGGTAGGGTGTGGCTGGAGGAGGTGGGAATTGGGGCCTGGCAAGTGGAGTCTCTGTGCTTTCTGATGATGTGAGCTGTTTCCCTCCGCCATGCTCTTCTGCCATGATGTTCTGCCTCACATGGAGCCCCAAGGAATGGAGCTAGCCTTCTAAGGACTAAGACCTCAGAAACCCTGAGCCATCAAATAAACTCTTCCTCATTTAAAATTGTTCTGGTCAGATCTTTTAGTCACAGCTGTGAAAAAACTGACTAGAACATTGCCTAAGTTGTTATTGGTCTTACTGAGAAAAAGCTTCAGGATTCTGGAGGGGGATCCCGAGCTGCAAGTACCTGGACCAACTGCCTTTGTTGTTAATTCTCAAACCTTATCAGCCCCAAACAGACACAGTTCCACAGGAGGAACTGTGTCCTCCACGTGGTCATTTGACTTGAATGGTGCTCAAACTGAAGCTCTTTTGGTACACACCAGTCACAACCACAAACTGCTGATACCACACAGGGTGGTTTATTAGGGTGTATTGTTCAATAACAGTGACACATGCGTCAGATGGCTACTGCCATTGAAACAATATCGTCAACCCTGGACAATTTACAAGTGTTCATCTGCCCATCCTGACCCTTTTTAATTGAACTGCACTTGTTTGCATGTTTCACTTCTTCTTTATTTAACTGGACAAGCAAGACATTTTTCTTCTCCTCCTTTCCCCTTCTCCGTCATCATCATCATCATCATCATCATCATCATCATCTTCATCATCATCATCTTGTCCATGCCTCCCTAAGCTCATCATTTCCACTCAGAAGCTACTCTGAATGTTCCCTAAAACTTCCTTACAAGTAATTTTCCTTGCGATAATCAATAAGTAATTTTCCTTATGATAAATGACAGGTAATTTTCCTTATCATAACCAACAAGTAATTTTCCTAACGATAACCAATGTTGCAAATTTACCTAAAGTCCTCCTGTTTGGAGCAGTTGGATTTCTTTTTTTAATGACACCTGTTGCTTGATAAAAATTTATTTTCCAGACTAGTGTATGATTCCCACACTTGTCTCATGTACCTGATTGAAAACCCCATTTTAGTTTTATGGGTTTGGCTGTCACCTTTGTAAATTACAGAGCCAGCTTCACAAGACGTCTCTGTAGCCAGGAATTCATTTCAAGCTGATGTTTTGGTGTGTCCGCATGTGGCCCTATTTGTTCACTGAAACCTGCAGGAATGGGAATGCAACATTTTAAAATCTCACCAGGCTTTCATCTCTCTTGCTGGGCTGTCCCTTTGCTGACGTGGACCATTATTTTCCACTCACTCACTCAGCCTCTCTGATTTGTTTTCTACAACCCTACACATTTCTCATCAGCTTGTTGTGAGCTCTGACACATCCCAAGTAAGTTATTTATTTTGACAGTTGTGTGTGTAATACATCTAATGTGGGATGAACCTAAGAGTCAGATAACCAGTTATTTTAGTCCTGGGAAACAACTTCATTATCTTGTGAAATGTACTTTCAACACTCAATCCTAACAAGTAATGAATGATATTGTGTAACACGTTTGTGGCAATTACCTCTGGAAATGAAGACTCCCTTTGGTGCTATTGATAGAATGCAAGGTGAGACCTTTTTCTTGTAGAAATCGGGGTTTCTGTGCAAGACCAGCAATCACGCAATGCAAGCATAGAACATTTGTGAGGCCAGATTGAGGGTAATGACCTGTCCACCCTTCTGCCCTGCAGACCTCCAATCCCCACACACTTCTGACTCAGCCTTGCCCTAAGCTTGGACACCAATCCTGATTCTAATTAGAGAGAAGTTAAGGATGCTTAGACAGGAAGCCCCACTACTTTTCATCAGATCAGGCCTTTATTTGTTCTAATCTCACCCTTGGCTCCGTCTCACACAAATGGGTCACTGATGTGTCCATGGTAATGAATTCTCTGTCTCTTTTCTGTTACTTGTTCTATTGGGCAGCATATAAGTCTTTGGGGCAGCCAACTCCAAAAGCTGACTCCTCCTTGTGGGCCCAGTTGTGTTTCTTCAGAGGACCCCTGAGAGTCCTACCCTAAGAAAGGATGCTGGCACAAACTGTCAGCTTTCTCAAGTGTGCTCTATATATGTGGTTCAGTCCTTTGTCCCTGTGCTTGGCCACCACTCAAACACCCACTCCTCTGTGTCACCTGCTGGATATTCCCAAGAAGCTGATTTAAGGCACAGCTACTCTGACCAGTACTCAGGTCCTCTTGCCATGCTGTGTGGTGGGTGCTCCCGCCCAACTTCTTGGGTTCTTCATCTCTTGGGACCACTCTTTTTATGCACCCCTATGACATCACATATAGCAATTTCCAAATGGGGCAACTTCAGCTATTCCTTACTTAATGAATGAATTCCTTAGATATCTCTGTCTGCAGAGGATTGGCATGTGGTAAATTCAATCTGATGAAGGAAAGAATTGTTTTCTCCAAAGGGCAACCTCCTCCCTCCATCTCCAGCTTTCTCTACATAATCCAAGTGAGGGAGGTGGTACTGCTGGAATGACCTCTCTTGGTAAGAACAGTGATGAGGTGACTGTCAGGCCTGCTCCTAAATTTAGAATGCATGGCACTTTGTGCCTAGTTTTACTTATGGAGGTTTTTCAGTACACCAAAGAACCAGAGAAGGAGTCCAATTGGCCCGTTATACTTCCATTGTATAATAACTTTCATTGAATACCCATCATGTTTCAAGAGCGCATTACTTTAAGTCACATTACAATCTGGTGAGTATTATTATACCTATTTTCTTATTTTATAAATAAGGACACTAAATTTCTTTGAAATTATCCAACTTGTTTAAGTCACACAGCTAATAAAGTATATATTTTTATTAATTCTTTCAGCAACTCTCTGAGATTTGCATGTGTTTGTCCCTATTAGTGTTTGAACATCTTGGAAGATGAGTGTGTCTTAGTCATCTCTTTAAATCCAATAACCATCAGAGTATATACAATAGGAACTCTATAATCACTAATGGGTTGAACCAGTTATTCATCAATCATTCCCTAGGTCATGTTTTTCAACCACAGAAAATTTTGCTTTTTGGTATCCATTTGACAATGTCTGGAGACATTTTTGTTTGTCATGAAAGGCATTTATGGAGTAGAAGCCAGGGATACTTATGAGAATCTTAAAATGTACAAGAAACATACACACACACATAACACAAACCACACAGAGTTATTATATAGTTCTAAATATTAGCAGTGCTGAAGTTGAGAATTCCTGCCTTGGTCCTGGTCCTCTCTATTCTGTGGCCCACTAGCCACCAGCTAAGCCTGGCTTTAGACATTTTGCAGTGCATCCTTCCCCAGTTTTTTGAGGCTAAGTGCCATAAGATACCTGTTTTCATTTAGTTGTGTTTTCATGATAGTCACAACCAACCCAACCTGTAAATGTAATCCCTAGAAGACTTTTTCTGAAGCTGTGACTTTTCTATTTTCTCTGCCCTTTAACTTTGTGAAATTTGCTCTTAGCCTAGATTAAAATCAAATTTATTTTTCTCCATATTTTATTGGTGCATTATAGTTACACATAATGGTAGCATTACTCATTACATATTTTTGCATGCACCCGATATAGCAATATAATTTGGCCAATATCATTCCCCATTATTTTCCCTTTCCCTCCCTCCTCCCTCCCTCTGGTCACTTTCCTCTACAGATCTCCCTTCAATTTTCAGAGATTCCCCCACCTCCACCATTCTTTTCCTCTCTAAATTCCATATAAAAAGCAAACATATGTTCCTTGGCTTTCTGAGTTTGTCTTATTTCACTTAATGTAATATTCTCAAGTTCCATCCATTTTCCTGCAAATGACATAATTTTGTTCTTTTTTATGCCTGGGTAAATCTCCATTGTGTATACATAATACATTTTCTTTATTTGTTCATCCATGGACAGACACCTAGCTGGTTCCATAGATTGGTTAATGGGCAAACATACCCAAAATTGATATGCTTGTATCTCTGTAGTATGCTGACTTTAATTCCTTAGGATAAATACCCAGGAATGGTATAATTGGGTCATACAGTGTTTCCATGCCTAGTCTTTTGAGAAAACTTCATACTGATTTCCATAGTTGTTGTATTAATTCCAACAGTGTCAAAGTATTCCTTTTTCTCTGCATACTCTTCAGCATTTATTTTTTTATTCTTGATGGCTGCCATTCTAACTGGATTGAGATGAATTTTCAGTATAGTTTTGATTTGCATTTCCCTCATTCTGAATGATATTAAAAATTTTTTGACATTTGTATTTCCTCTTTTAAGAAGTGTCTGTTTACATTATTTGCTCTTTTGTTAAGTGGGTTATTTGTTTTTTGATGTTAAGTGTTTTTAGTTCCTTATATATTCTGAATATTAGTCATATGTCAGAAGAGTAGCTAGCAAGCAAAGTGAAATAAGGCAATCCCAAAAAACCGAAGGCCAAATGTTTTCTCTGATATGTGGATGCTGATCCATAATGGGGGGCAGTGGGGGTAAGGGATGAATGGAGGAACTTTGGATTGGGGAGAGGAGAGTGGGGGAAGGGAAGGGGGCAGGGGAGTGAAAAAGATGGTGGAATGAGATTGACATCATTACCCTAGGTACTTGTATGATCACACGAATGGAATGACTACATCATGTACAATCAGAAAAATGAATAGTTGTGATCCATTCATGTATAGTGAATTGAAATGCATTCTGCTATTGTGTATAACTAATTAGAACAAATTGAAATAAAATAAAAAGAAGAGTAGCTAGCAAAAATTATCTCTTATTCTTTGGGTTCCCTCTTCCCATTATTGCTTTCTTTGCTGTGAAGAAGCTTTTAATTTGATGCCATACCATTTATTAATTCTTGGCATTATTTTCTGAGCTTTTGGGGCCCATATGTTAAACCCATGTTTTCTTCTAGGAGTTGCATAGCTGTTGTTTTAATTCCTAGATCTTTAACTCATTTTGAGTTTATTTTTGTGCAGGGTGAGAGGTAGGTGTTTAGTTTCATTCTTTTACATATGGATAATAAGTTTTCCCAGCACCATTTGTTAAAAAGGCTGTCATTTCTCCAGTGTACATTATTGGCACCTTTTTCCAGTATCAGAGGATTGTATCTGTATGGGATTGTTTGTGTCTTATATTTTGTACCATTGGTCTATGGGTCTGTTTTCATACTAGCATTATTACTATAGCTTTGTAGTATAATTTGAATTCAGATATTGCAATGCTTCCAGCATTGCTCTTTGGCTTAGAATTCCTTTGGCTATTCAGGGTCTTGTTTTCTTCTAAGCAAATTTTAGGATGATTTTTTTCTAGTTCTGTGAAGAGTGTCATTAATACTTTGGGATCGCATTGAATCTGTACATTGCACTTGTTATTTTACCAATAATAATTCTGCCTATCCATGAATATGGGAGTTTTTTTCATCATCTTGTCTCTTCAATTTCTTAATTTCTTTCTTCAGTGTTGTATAGCTTTCATTGTAGAGGTCTTTCAACTCCTTGGTTAGGTTTATTTTTAGGTTTTCTCCTCTCCTGTCCTGTCCTGTCCTGTCCTCTCCTCTCCTCTCCTCTCCTCTCTCCTCTTATCTCCCCTCTCCTCCCCTCCCCTCCCCTCCTTTTTCTCCCTTCCTTCCTTCCTTCCTTCCTTCCTTCCTTCCTTCCTTCCTTCCTTCCTTCTTTCCTTTCTTTCCCTTTCTTTCTTTTTCTATTTTCCTTTTTCTTTTTTTCCTTTTTTTGAGGAGATTATGAATGGAATTGTTTTCATTTCTATCTTAGAAGATTCATTATTGGTACATAGGAAAACTATTGATTATTGTATGTTAGTTTTGTAATCTGCTACTTTGCCAAATTTATTCATTAGGTCTAACAGTCTTTTGGTGGAGTTTTGTACCTTCTATGTATAGCATTATATCATCTGCAAACAGTAATAATTTGACTTCTTCCTTTTCAGTTTTTAATCCCTTTTATTTCCCTCTCTTGTCTAACAGCTCTAAAACTTCTAGAACTTTATTAAATAGGAGTGGTGAGAGTGGATATCCTTGTTTTGTCCCAGATTTTAAAGGAAATGCCTTCAACTTTTCCTCATTTACTTTGAGATTGGCTTTGTACTTTTCATATGTAGTCTTTGTGATGTTGAGACAATTTCTATCACTAGTTTTTTCAGGGTTTTTTTTTTAAATCACATATGGGTGCTAAATTTTGTCAAAGGCTTTCTCTGCATCTATTGAAATGAGTGAATGATTTTTGTCATTAATTCTATTATGTGATGAGTTACATTTATCAATTTGCGCATATTAACAATGCTTTAATCCCTGGGTTAAAATCAACTTGGTCATGTTGTAAAATCTTCTTAATATTGTGTCAAATACAATTTATTAATACTTTATTAAGTATTTGTTCATTCAAGTTCATCAGGGACATGGTTTGTAATTTTCTTTCCTCAAAGTGTCCTTAGTCTGGTTTTGGTATGAGAGTGATACTGGCTTCCTAGAACAAATTTGGAACCATTCCAAAGCATTTTTGTTTCATGGAATAATTTGAGGAACATTGACATTAATTTTTCTTTTAAGGTCTGATAGAATTCTACTGAGAATCCATCTGGTCCTGGGCTTATCTTTGTTGGAAGCCTTTTATTACTGCTTCTAATATCATTGCTCATGATTGATCTGTTATGTTTTCTATGTCCTCTTGATTCAATGTTGGCAAGTTTACATTCTAGAAATATATACATTTCCTCTAGGTTTTCTAATTTATTAAAGCATAAATTTTCAAGATATTCCCTAATGATCCTCTAGATTTCTATGCCTGTGGTGATTTTTTCTTTATCAACTCTAATTTTATTAGTTTATATTTTCTCTTTTTATCTTTCAGTTAGTGTGGCTAAGAGCTTTTCAATCTTGTCTATTTTTTCAAAGAACCAACTCTTCATTATATTGCTGCTTTGTATTTTTTTTAATTCTCTAGTTTATTGATTTCAGTTCTAATCTTAATTTCTTCCTTTCTTCTACTGGATTTAGAATTGGTTTATTCTTTTTCAAGGACTTTGAGATGTTATTTATTTGGCATCTTTATGATTTTGTTATGTAGGCACTCATAACTAGCAACTTTTCACTTAGAACCACCTTCATAGTGTTCCTGAGGTTCTGATATGTTGTACCATTATTTTTGTTTGATTCTAAGAATTTTAAATTTTTCCTGATTTATTCTATCACTCATTCATCTTTTAAAAGTGTGTTGTTCAATCTCCATGTGTTTATATAGTTTCTTAGCGTGTTTTGGTATTAATTTCAAATTCATTCCATTACAATTCAATAAGATGCAAGGAATTTTTTGTTTTGGTATTTGCTTAGAGTTTCTTTGTGGCCTAAAATATGATTTATTTTGGTAGAAGACTCCATAAGTCACTGTTGTTGTATAAAATATTCTATGCCTATCTGTTAAGTTCATTTGACTAATAATATTTTTCAGATTCAGAGTCTTCATTGAGTTTATGTATAGAAAACCTATCTAAAGGTGAGAGAGGTGCATTGAAATCACCCAGTGTTGTTCAATTTGGATTTATCTAAGTCTTTAATTCAAGTAGTGTCTGTTTTATGCAACTTGAGGCCTAAATATTTCTATCCTTACACCTCCTTGTTGAAATGTTCCCTTTACCAGTATGAACTGAAATTCTTTTGGCTTGAAGTCTGCTTTGTCAGATATAAGAGTAGCTATTTCTGCTTATTTTGAGGCTCCATTTGCATAGTATGTCAAACATACTTTCACTTGCAGCCTGTGGTTGTCTTTGGCTATAAGGTAAGTAAGTCTCTTACAAACAACATGTAGCAGGGTAATATTTTTAACCCATTCTGCCACCATATGTCCTTTACTTGGAGAGTTGAGACCATGTACATTTAATGTTATTATAGAGAGATGTTTATTAATTCCTGCCATTTAATTAATTTCTAATATTTAATTTGCTCCTGTTTCTTATTTTCTTAGCTACTCTGCAAATGAGAATTATTTGTTTGTAAGCTCTGGAGTTTGTTTTTTACTTCTCTGTGAAATATTTAATATTTTCTATAGTACTGGCTTAGTAGTTATTAATTCCTTTATTTTCTGCTTATAATAAAAAAATTTTATTTCCCTTCTATTTTAAAGCATGGTTTTGCTGGATATAACAATCTCAGTTGACATTTTCTTTCAGGACATGAATTACATCATACCAGTCATCCTGGATTTTAGAGTTTGTGCTAACGAATTGGAAGTAATTCTGATTGAATATTCTCTAAATGTTACCTGATATTTTTCTCTTGAAACTTTTAAAATTCTAGCCTTATTCTGTATGTTAGGCATTTTAATTATAATGCTTAATGATGAGACTTTTTTTCTTATCTTGTCTATTGGAGTTCTAAATGACTCCTATATCTGGATGTCCATCTTTCTCAAGTTTTGGAAAATTTTCTGTTATTATTTCTGATATTATTTCCATTCCTTTAGCCTGCATTTCACAACCATCTTCAATTCTAATGATTCCTAAATTTGGTCTCTTAATGTCATCCAAGTGTTCTTGTATCTTCTGGTCATGGTTATTTATTTAATACAGTCTTACTAGTAAGTCTAGCCACTTTGTCTTCCAGCTCTAAGATTCTGTCTTCAGCATGGTTTACTCAATCAGAGAGACTTTAAACTGAACATTTTATTTGACTTATTTTGTCTTTCATTTGCAAGACTTCTGTTTGGTTCTTTTTCAATATTTTTACCTATTTGATTTCTCATTCATATTCTATACTGACATCTTTAATTAATTTAGTTATTTTTTCTGTGTTTTCTTGGAATTCACGTATTACTTTCAGAGTCATCCTTTTGAATTCTTTATCTGATATTTTATTCTCTTCAGTATCTTTGGAGTCAGCTGCTGGTGAATTATGAACTGTAGGAGGTGTGGGTATCTTTTATTAAAATACATTTCTTATATTACTGTGTTGGATTTTAAGCATCTATTGGGATGAATTTCTCTTACACTCTTATGTGCTGGCCTTTTTCGGGCACCGCCTTATCTTTCCTAGAGTGATCTATATTGAGACCCTTCATAGGTATGGTATTCTCTGGGTTTTTGCTGTAGCAGTGGATGTCCATGAATGGAACCTGAGCCCCTCTCCCCTCATCTGTTACTACTTGGGACCTGGTTGTTAGTTTGGGGGCTTTGTATCTTCTATTCTTTGTATTAAACTACAGTTGAAGTTTGAGTGTGGTTAATTTGTGTGTGGAGCAAGGTGCACTTTTTGCCTGGGTTTAGTTTAGCAGCAGTTTCTACCCTGTGAACTTATAGTGTCCCTGTAGAGTCCCAGCACCTCACAGAAAGGTGGAAACAAACAATAGCAACTACTGAAGCAAACAATATACAGCATTAAAATAAATATCTGGTGACTGCTATGACATTTACAATACTAATTACCACAAAATATTAATGGAAGGATCAGTAATTGCCAACAGCAAAAGCAATAAATAACCATAAACTAGATCTGGCATTAAATTAAACACCAGTTGTCAACTATGTCATCCACAACAGTAATAACTGCAACAACATGAATGGTGGGGGCAGGAGTTTATATAAACCAAATAGTTCTAAAAGATGGTAAAAATGCAGTTCATTAAAAGAAAATGTAATAGGAAGGTAGAAGAAAGTTTGGAATTTTCAAAATGTGAACAAAGAGAATGCACAAGAGATATAGCAAGTAATGGTTATAAAGGAGGAGAAAAAATAGGAAAAAAAACAAAGTAAAGGGAGAGAGAAAGAGAACAAGCAAATTTGGCTATTAGTGGGAAAAGAAAGGAGAGAAAGGTAAACAAGAGAATTGAACAAACAAAATAAAATAAAATAAAACTAAAATAAACAAACCAAAAACCTTAACCCTCAAAAGACAAGGAAAAACAATGATCTCAAGAAAGTGCTAAAACTGAGAAAAAAGTAATAAATATGTATTGTATATACATCCATGAATAAATCAGCATAGAGAGAGCCCTGAAAAAGTAAAAAGAAAAAAGATTTTTAATGAAAGAATTATCTCCACTAAGGTGATCAAAACAGTGAGTGATGATGGATGATCACTGCTTAGGCCCAGCTGTCCTTCTTTCCATTTCTTATTTGGGTACTTAGAGACTGAGCAAGGTCTGGGGGTTGTTAACTTCTTTTTGAGTTGCTCACTGAGCTGCCTGCTGGAGTGACCTAAAACTGAAGCTGGTCAAAACAGCTCAGCTTCCCTTTTCACTTGTGTAAGATAGGATGGAACAGGAAATACTATTAATTGGAGTTTTGCCAGGATGGACCAGATCAATGCACTTTCAGGGTGAGGCAGCTGCATAGTTCTATGAGGGGAGTTCTGGTGGTTAGGGCTTAGGTCCAATCAGGCCTTAGGAGCTTTGTTGGGTAGTTTCTTCTTTAGAGAGAGTACATCGACATACATCAGCCAGATGCTGATCTCTACTGGAATTCTGAATAACAAGACCCTCCCAAGAATTCTACTTGCAGGGGCATAGGAGCTGACTCTGCACACTGCTACCCATGAATATGGTCTTCCCAGGCTTACTCCCTGATTGCATTCACACCCCTTGTTCAGTTTCCCATTCCCATTCAGATGGTCACATGAGCTGCCAGAATCAAGGGGAAAGCAAGTTGCACTCCCCTACATTTTTCTGACTTGAATCTCCCTGAATAAAATCTTTTCTGTGCTTGTGGCACTCACATCCTCCTGCACTACACAGTAGGTGCTTGCTGGGGCAGTAGGGCCATGTTTGCTATGATTTCCCAGTTCTCACAGCAGCAAACTGCAGCATAGCCATCACAATATGGTCCTGCCTCAGTTCTCCACTTGCTAGTTGAAAAATATCCAGCACCTTTCAAACATCAGTTCGCTCTGCACCCTTTAGATAGCTACATTCAGGCTGCTTTTCTAATTACAGATTTTTCCATGACAAACCTGTCCATTGTGTTTTTCTTTGTGTAGATTATCCCTCCCCTCTGTGGTGAACCCCCACCATGATCACTGCCTCAACTGGTTTGGTTCCAATGTATTCTTTTTTGTTAATTGTTCAATACACCCAAATTTCAGAATCTCTAAGATGCTTTATTTAGTATTGAATTTCAGTGAATTGCCTCTTTCATTCCCCTTGCTCAGAATCAGTACTTCCACTGCTTGAATCCCAAGTCACAGAGCAACTAGAAATGCAGCCTTCCTCTTATTTGCCATCTTGAATCTGACAATGAATTTAGCACTTGCCAAATTTGCTATCCTGTCCTATACCAAACTCTACAACTCAATAGGGTTTTGCTATCACTTAATGCAGACCAATACCTACAGACACAGAATGGATAGGAACATAGTGCACAATCTTAGGAAGGTCACAGGTTGGTGGGAGAGAATGAATGAGAGGCAGGTGGATGTGAGATTATAGGAAGGCAGTGACTTAAACCCAAATTTATTGATGAATAAGATAGACATCAATTTATGTGACTGCTAAGCTTCTAAACCTACTCCTTTCCCTGGAACTGTTCGCCATGCATGGATTAGGGATCCCAGCAGCCTCACCTACCATTGACCATAGTTGGTAGCCAGACAGAGCTCTCAGATTTAGAAGCTGAGTGAAAGGAACACAGAAGATGGAGGTAAAGGTGAGAGGCTCCAGAAACCTCCCATGTCCTGGCCTTCCCAGAAACCCAGAGCTTCAGTTTTTAGAAGTATTCTAAATCATTTCTATCCTCCCACTTTAGGCTGAACTAGTCAAAACCGATTGCTCTTACTTGCAACCTAAACCACATAATTTAAAACACATCATGTCATCCCTTTACCTGCTTGTAGAAAAGACTGAAGCACTAAAAATAAAAAATATTGGCATAACAAGAAAGCAAACCCTTTAATAAAAATCCATTAAGAGGAGGAAGGACAGATTGCATAGGGAAAAAAGGAGGGTGAGGTCAAGGAGGGGGGTAAAAATAAAAACAGAATGAGACAAACATCATTACCCTATGTACATGTATGATTGCACAAATGGTGTGACTCCATTTTATTACAACCAGAGAAACAACAGCTGTAATCCACTTGTGGGCAATGAATCAAAATAAAAAAGAAAACTTAAAAAAAAATCCATGAACAGACAGCAAAACACAAAACCAATAAATTTGAGAGTGACAAATATTTCCTTCAGTTTGTTTCTTCATTCACCACCCCCAATTTCTCTTTTCCCTCTTCATTCATATCACATGGCAATACTACATTCCAGATCATTGGTGTTCAGCACTCTTAATACACTATAATAATATGTAGAGTATTTTGTTAATCTTTATTGCTCATCTTCTCCTCCCTGGCTCTTCTGATTCAATAGTCCCAGAAAAGGGCCATCCATAATTTTTAAGAGCTGAACAAATTATTTTAATGCATCACCATAATGGAGAGTCCACCTTAAGCCAGTGGTTTTGCAAAGTCATGCACTCCAAGGACCCAACAAAATCTATGGACTTACCTTCCAGAAAAATGCACAAATACCTTTTATTCTCCTTTCCACATCGGAGACACACAGATACCCTCAAGCCCATCTGTTACCGTTAGTTAATAATGCTGTTTCTATACCTTTAGGCAATGAACATGGAATGTGAGAAGTTAAAAATAAAGCATACTAACTGTCCTAGAACAACTCATTTTAGGAGAAGATCATAGAGATATGAACCAATAATTTTTCTTAGACCCACACAATATAGTTCAGATTTCTTCTAACTGACCTATAGTAGTCTTTCAGATCCTTCTCTTATGTTAAGTATAAAAAAGTATGTAACTACTTTAGAACTGACAAGTTTAGATAGGATCAACTTTTAAGCCAAGGCATTTGTCAAAAATGACAATTTGAGTTCTTTTCAGCACTGAATAATTTTTGTTAATTATGCAAATGTTTATTCATTTATTAATTGAATTAACATGAATTGCCTCATATTTTCTAAGAACTTGCTTTATAAGTATGCTTAAATGTTGAATTTGTATAAAATCCTGGAAAGTGGGAAATGTGGAAGCAATGCCTGATGCAGTGTGTCTGATAAACTCTTGCTAAGAAAGACTGAATCTCCTGCTTCTGGATGAAGGTTGCATTTTCCAGGAAAAATGCACTATCGGCAAGTCATGAACACTCTCTGGTCTCGAAGACTTGGGGGTCCTAAGTGTAATGGTAACAGCTTAGGAAGCAGAGTCCCCACACATGGACCAAAGACCCAGCTCAGTCTTTTCCTAGTTGCATGAACCTAGATAATTTGCTAAATTATTTTTAACCTCCAGTCTTTATCCCTAAGGCAATGGCCACACTTCTATTAAGCGATACATAGCAGGCAACGAGACAGAATAAATTAAAACTTCTTTGTCAATTACACATTGCTATACATGGTATAACTGCAGGCAGCCTGACATAAAGAAGTGGGGAGGAGGGAGGTTTAGAGTGGGATAAATCTGACACCTGTCATTTAATAGCAATGTGATACTGAGAAAATCATCTCACCTTTATGAGCCTTATTTTACTTTTGTATGAAGTAAGATTGCTTTTATTATAAGATTGTCTTGAGGATTATATGAGAAATGCTTAGCACAGTTCCATCTGTAATATGCCCTCAAAATATATTAGTATTATTACTTTTAGTATTAACTGCTATTAATATTAGTTTTTAGCAGTAAAGTTAGTTTTATACTGATCCAGTAACATTCTCTTTCCCACATTTCAGGGAACACATTACATGGCACTCATTTGCACAAATAGTCCAAGTTAGGTGAACCCTTTGTGGTCCTGAAACTGGCCACAGTAAATTTAACACTCATCCTGGCCTCAATAGAGCAGAGCTTAAATGATGTACTTGACAAAAGAGTGACTTCTCCAAGGCCTACCATAGTCAAAGCAAATGGTAGAGAAGAGCCTGCTGACCTAAAGGAGTCTGCTTCCTAACAAAGAGTCTCACTTGAAGTTTAATCTGAAGTAGTGGTATTAGAGTGTTTTTTCCTATCACTTTTAAAATTCTTAGAATTTAAATGGTGATAAAAACACTGCTTCAAAAAATAATTGTATTTTTAAGCAGCTGCTTATAGTTTTAGAAAGCCGCTTTTCCTCTCCTCTAAAAAGGCTAATAGCTTAATGCAAAAACATCTGGCAATTACCTTGGACACTGACGTCAATCCCTCAGGCAATGAAACTTCTAATATTCCATTAGGAAAAAAAGATCATGGTGACATCTGACTGCTTGTATTCTAGGATTGTTCTGACCCTGAATTTTTGTAACAACCATGAATCCATGACAGACATATTGCCTGACTACAGCAGAGCTCTGATAAGTTCATCTAAGCAATTTCCCTAGACTGCTGAGACAAAAACATTTATTGATCAGTAGTGGCTAATACCCAGCCACTGGGATCATCCCTGGGAGAAAATGATGAAAAGATATATACAAGGTCAATAGCTTTATGTTTTTAGTGTCTAGAATTTTTAATTCAAATATGAGAGCTGAGACCTGATGCTTAAGGTTAGAATGTTGAGAGACCATCTAAGAGGCTTTGAACCTGACTATAGTATTTGAAGACAAGGTTTAATTGAAAGCTTATTTAGTGCCCCTTTCACTGAAAGCTTTACAATCACTTACCTTATAAGAAAAGAATAGTTTCATCTCTCACGCACACACACTCACACACAAGTCCCATGGTGCTGAAATTGATCTTAAGAGCAATGTCAACCTTCAGAGAGAAATAGGGAGATGCCCACTTTGATGAACACAGAAATACCCACCCGCTTCCAAATGGTGCCTGACATTAAAACCATTGAGTTACTCCCTTCAAGCTCATCATTTTTCTGCAGGATCACTGACAAATGCAGCATAGCCCATTTATACCTCCTCACAACTTGGGAGATCAGTTTGCCTATTATCTGGCAAAGAGTGGGAACATCACTGGAATGATCAATGGAACAAGTTGGCATTTTTAATGTTGTTTCATAGGAGCAGGTCTCAGCACTCAGTTTCAGAAACTCTTGAGGACAGATGGACACCTGGGGACAGGCATTGATGGCAAACTGCATCTTCTTCACAGGTGTGCCATCCCTACTAGAGATGTCATTCAGTCCAAATGGAGAACATCCTCATCATTGACACTCCAACAGACATGTCTACCCAATCAGAGTCCTTTCCAGCCAAGTCCAGATGTGGCCTCAGAATTTCTCTCCACCTGTCCACCCACAGAAAGCCATCGCAAACACCCGAACTGGAAGGGAGAGAAACCCAGTTACCTTCCAACACCATCCTCTTCCCTTCTCCTTCAGGGAAGTTTTCAGGCTAAATTTTCCAGGAAAAAGTAGTATCTCTCCTGTTTAAAAACATTCTGAGAAGAAAATGAAATAGAAATTGAAGACTGTTTCCATTCTTAAGGGCTTTGGTAAATGATTTGTTTTTGGAAATTTCTTCCTGGGATTTATATCATTTTCCTCCCACCTTACCTCTCCTGTGTCCATTTTGGAGAAAAGCACCTCATTTATCTTTGGGAGACAGTAATGCAGAAACTGTAACTGAGCAGATTTCCCCTTGAGGATCAAAATATTTGTGTTAAATGAAATGAGAAATCTGCTAAGTGGCGGCATGGATCCCCCAGGGAAGGATATTTTGTAATTTTGAAAAATTCCTACTGAAATTCTTCTCTTGCCAAGAAAAGAGGAATGATTTCTATTAAAATTACTTCATGTCTGAATTACTCTCTGCCCCTCGGGAACATATAACATTACAGTTTTTATACTCAGTAATTTAGAAGGACGGGGGACACCTTATTTGGAAAGCATGCAGACTTAACATGAAATGTTGAGTATTAAGTATTTTCATCACAAAAGTCTCCTTTTGAAAATTCTGCACTTAAACTGTTCAAATTAAAGCTCGTTTTCTGAACTGGTTTCTGTGATTCTCTGTGTAAGTTCTTTTAACTTTCTACCCTTATCTCACTATTCCCTGAAGCCGCAGAGAAAAATCTTTTGGTTAGTGTACAAGAGTTGTACCTTTTACAGAAAGCAGGATAAAAGCATCATTTTAATAAGATGGTTGGATGCTTTGAAGGAGTCAAAACAGTAAATTTCATTAAGACATATGCATATGCTTCTATGTTAATAGTGGGCCTAGATTAAAGGCTTGGGAGATGCACAAGAAATAAAAAGGTTTAAACTCATGAACCAACTCTGATAAAGTATTCAGGATTCCACTGACAGGGTGTGGGGAGAGATTCTGAAACCAAATTTAGGTTCAGAAGGAAAATGAAGTGGCAGGTACAGTGAGCATTCTACCATGAACTCAGGTGACCAGTTTTAAAGCACAAGTGCCAAGTGATTGCCATCCATGATACCTGTTAAATCTCAGCAAAAGTGTTCTTGGTTAGGAAGTTAAAGTTGTTTTCTGTGTCTCTTAATTTTCCATATTAAATACATACTGTTTTATAATAACATGCATTGGCTAGCTTTTTGTCACCATGACCAAAATACCTGACAAGAAAAACTTAGATGAAGAAAAGTTAATTCTGATTCATGGTTTCAGAGGTTCAGTCTATTGTCAGCTGACTCCATTGATCTGGGCCTAAGGTGAGGCAGAACATCATGGCAGAAGGGCATGACAGAGAAAAGGTGCTCACCACGGCAGCCAGGAAGAGAGAGAGAGAGAGAGAGAGAGAGAGAGAGAGAGAGAGAGAGAGAAAGGAAGACATGCAGAAGAGAGGAAAGGAGAAAGGGGAAAAAAGAGAAATGAAGGTAGGAAGGAGAAGAGAGAAGAGGAGAAAAGAGAAGAGAGAGAGGAGAGGAGAGGAGAGAAAAGGAGAAGAGCCAGGGACAAACATAGTCCAGGCCATGTTCCTGGGGCCTACTTCCTCCAGCCATGCCCCACATGCCTCCAATTGCTACCCAATAGTCCTTTCAAATTATTAATCCATCAAATGGATTAATCCATGGATGAGGTTACAGCTCTCATAATCTAATTATTTCACCTTTGAACATTGCTGCATTCCCTAACACATGAACTTTCCAGAGGATTTAGGATCCAAACCATAACATAACATTATAACTCTTTTTAATTTTTATTTTAACAACTCAAAAAATTGATTTGACCATTTTTCCTTGAGTTGTCTCAAAGCTTAGGCAAAGTCATTAAATTATCTTCTTTGTGTCCTGTCCAGAAAAATTCATCTTTGGGACCAATAAAAAGTCTGGCAAGGGTGTAAAGTCCATTTCTTTGTGTTAAATGTCAGTCATTCTTTGGAATATTAATTAATCACTAATTATTTGAGCTATCCTGAGGCGTAATCATAGGCTTTACTGAGGCAGAGTTCCTAATGTTATTACTTTGTTAATGGGCTTGAGCTAAGTAGAAGCAGATGTAGGAGGACTGAACAGCAAAGCTGTGAGAGTAAGAACGCTTCAGAACAAGGAGGTCATTGATTTATACAATGTTTTTCTGCTCATGCTCTCTCTCTCCTCCCTCATGGCAATGATTTTTATTTATCTGTCTGTGACTGGCTTGTCATGCTGAGCACAATGCCCTTCCTATCCACCCATGCTGTTGCAGAATATTCTTTTTATAAAGTTGGATAATATCCCAATGCATGTCCATTCTCTATTTTCTTTATTCATTTGTCTGTCCATGGACCTTAAGTTGTCTCCACACCTTGGCTATTGTGAACAACAAACATGGGCTTGTTCATATGTCTTTGAGATCCCTATTTCAATTCTTTTGGAGAAATACCCAGGAGTGGGATTGCTGGATCATATGGTAGTTTAATTTTTAATTTATTTGGGGGAATCTCCATACTGTTTTTCATAGGGCCTGCACCATTTGCCTTCCACCAGTAGCATACAGGTGTTCCAGTTTCTCCATGTCTTTGTCAACACTGTGTTTAGTTTTTCTGATGTTAACCATCCTTACAGGTGTGAGGTGCTCTCCCATTGTGGTTTTGATTCACATTTCCCTGATTGTTAGTGCCATGGAGTACCTGCTTCTTTTCTAAAATGGTTCTTAGATGTGGTAGAGTGGCAGTCACTAAATAGACTCATAAACAGCCCATGATGTGAATGGACTTGGTGCCTGCTGATAGAGTATAAGGTATGCAAACAGGTGGTTTCTGAGAAAGATAAGGGATTGTAGAAGGCAGATACTTCAAGTTTATAAGGCTAACCTGAAATGGTTTGTTTCTAAGGAGGAAGATCACAGATTTCACAGAAGAAAGATAAAAATGAACTGAAACACATTTTGTGTCTATGGCTCTTGTGCAAGTCACTGACCCTATTGTACATTTTTCAATGAAGATCCAAACATCACCTCAATTATATCCCAGAATAAGAGTAAGGATTGGCCAACACAAAGACTATAAAGCAGTCTATCTAAGAAGTGTGCACAGAAATTATTAAAATTAATGATCTGGGCAGCTGTCAGGTAAGGTACCCACTCCGATATGAGTCAATTCTTTCTACTTGTACTTTTATTTTTTTTTAGAGTTCTGCTTCAATCCAATGAATTGGATTATTTAAATGAAATACACTTAATAAGTTCCCTTGGGCATCACTTGATACTTCTTTACTATTCTTTTTGCCATTTTTTTGTATTAGATTTAACACCTGGGTAATACTAAGTGCCATGGTTACCATAAATTATAGGAGACTAAATAAATATTTGAGAGAGCAGGAGAGATTTGATTAAATTGCTGAAAATGAAAGGTTGAGTACTATTTCCCGCACCAAATAGACTTTCTTGCTTGAGTGTACACTGCCAACGGTGGATTTAGTTTTCATAGCCCAGACATTTTCTAAATGGGTAAATTGCCAGCATGACCACTTCCGTTTTTCTTTCGTGTTTAAGTCTCAGCCTATTTTTACCCTTTGACTTTAATCCAAGCTGGTAAGTTATGGCCAAAAATTAAAGGCTTGATAATAAGGGGTTGTAGTAATGGCACTCTATTGAAAAATCTACCCGAAATGGACAGGAATATTTATATTGTATATGTGGGCTTTAGGCAAGTGAATGAGAATTATATGTCAGAAGTAGAGACTTTTTGATAAGTGATCTTGAATGGAGGATTTCAGCTGAGATGAATTAATAATATGATAGCAATGTCAGGAAATTTGGAACAAGCAAAAAAAGATTACCGGGTGCTTCTAAAGGAAAATGTGCACTGTTTAGAGCAGTTAATTTCAATTTTCCCACTTAATAAATTAATCAGGTTTTTGAATTCCCCCTTTAACTGTTTATACTCATTTAATAATGAATTAAATAAAATTGTTGGCACATATTTTATATCTCTGGGAGAGTCATGGTTTTATTTTTTATCTTTTAAAAAATTATCCTTTCCCAATGTTAATAACTAACATATAGCAAGTGTTTACTGAGCTTAATTCTGCATGTGCATTTTCTTATTTAACCCATATAACCATATATACAAAATTATTTCTCCTTTAAAAAGATGAACTGAATGAGTCTTAGAGAGGTCAAGTAATGCACCCACTTAAGAAAACAGAATGAAATTCCGAGAAGTATGCTCTGCCACCCAGAAAATGTACAAATTTCTGATTAGTCTCCATCACCTCCAACTAGATGAATTCACTATGCACCACGTATTTCCCTTTTGATGGCATATTCTCCCAGAGAACATCCCAATCCACATACCTGTTCACAAGCTCGCCAATTCACACCTTTCTCCAAATGGTTGATAAAACAGACATCTTCCCAAGATGGTTGTAGCCTAAGAATCCCTCCAAGGAGACAGAGAACAAAGAGTGATAGGGAGAAGTAAGAGTTCTGAAATTTGGAAGATGGAACAAGGGAATAACAATTACAAAATCTGCAGATATCCAAAGTCTTTTCTGAACATATCAGCAAGCTGCTGCCTAGCAGTACAAGGGCATGCAGCCAAACATCGTGTTCAGGACCTGACATTTATTCATGACTCCACTCTCTATGCATCCTAGAGAATGTTCCCAAGTGCCCTATTGGCCCTTAGGCCTATGCTCTAGACTCAGATTCTATAGTGGCCAATGTGCAGTCATTTTGCTGTCCCAAATGAAAACTCTTATTGGAACTGATGAGCTGTGAAATCTAGGTAGGTCTCTTGATCAGTCTGAACCCCATTTTCCTCAGGCAGAAAAGCAAAATAAGAATGGAGATGCTTTCAGCTTTAAAATAGAATAATATCTATAATTAGTCTTCATCATTAAGTGAAAAACAAATCTAAATGTTAAATGAAAGATAAGTCCTCTTTCGGAATTCTAAATGATTTATTTAGTCCTTCATTTATTTAAAAATAATTTCATTCCAAGAGGGAGCTGAGCTGATTTACTGGATTTTTTTTGTACCAGTAGTAAGTATCCAACTTCTTGTCTGTGGAAGAGTCTGGGTGAAGGCAGGGAAATGTATTATGCAGTGCTGTTGGGTCAGATGCCCACTTCTTGATCCATCAACTGTGGCTATAATCTGGGCACATCCATCTGTTGGAAATGTGTGTCCTCCTCTCCTCCAATCAACTGTAGCCTGCAGGCAGAGCCATGCTGTGCAAAACATCCAACAGGGGCCACATACTATAAACTGAGGTGTGAGGAAGGGAAGACTCACCAGAAAATAAGGAACTGGTATAACAACTGAAAGTACATCATCACTGTAAGTTCCATTAAAGGAACCATTATTAAATAATATGGTGTTCATAAAACATTAAATTAAATAATACAATTAACCTCATTAAAATGCCAAGCCAGAGGCTTTGTGCATTCCCTCAGTCCATGGAGACATTTTTGCCACAATCGAAAGTGATAAGACTGTATTCTCTCCTATAACTAAAAATCTTTCTTTTCTTCTCTCAGGACCTCAGTATGTGGTCCAATATAGGTCTGTGCATATTTTTTAAGAGTTCTTTATCTATTTTCTCAGAATTTTTCTTTTGATTCTGGGACTTAATTTATCCCATAAAACATATTGGAACATCAATGCATATCCTTGTTTTTGCAATTGTTCTCTCTGCACAATTAAGCATAATAATTAAAGTATCCTTTTTGTCTGAAAGGCAATTATAATGCAACTTTGAAAACATGGGACAATAATATTGAATAACATTGCATTTGTCAGTGAGGTTACTAAGTGGGTAATAGATCTTAGAAAGCAAATAGTCTTTCCTTTGTAAACAGATCACTATTGAGGTTACTTAAATGACTGTAATAGATTCCATATACCACTGGCAGCCACAGCTAGTTTTTCTCATT
This sequence comes from Glaucomys volans, assembly GCA_020662805.1. Lineage (NCBI taxonomy): Eukaryota > Metazoa > Chordata > Mammalia > Rodentia > Sciuridae > Glaucomys > Glaucomys volans. Next base: position 24,725 of record JAJEJO010005078.1, on the reverse strand, counting down.
TGCTGTGTTTATATTCCTTTATAAGAAACAAATATTTTGTGGTAATTGGCACACATCCACTGATGTATTGATGAAAAATGAGTCTACAACCACTTGGAAATCAGCAGACAGAGAAGAAAAAATAAAGCATAATGCATTTGGTATTTTTTTTAAATATAGTATTTGAAAGAAGATCATAGAGTCAAAATGAGAGATGATACAGTATCAAATGCTTAACTATAATATTGGATCCCATAAATTCAAAGATGATAATGGCAACTGCAAGGTAGCTGTGTAATAAATGCAGCAATCACTCAATGTTATAACTTGGATCTTAAATGCCCTCCAAAGGACGAGGTGCTAAAGGCTTGGTTTGAGCCCATGGTATTATTGGGAAGTAGGGCTTGGAGGAAGAAAGTTAGATCATTTGGGATGTTCCCCACAAGGGATACTGAGTCTCTGGTTCCTTCTTTTCATTTCTCTTTTGCTTTCAGTCACAATGAGGTGAGTAGCTCCCTCACCCATGTGATCCTGCCTCCCTAAGGGCCCAAAAGTAATGAGACCAAGTGACAATGGAATAAAACCTTTCCACCAGCCAACATAAAACTTCCTGCCTTATAAATTGACTATCTCAGGTATTTTGTCACAGTCATGGGAAACTGACCAACTACAATTTTGAAATAACTTTAGCTTTCCCTCATCACACTTATTTGTCTCCTTTACTCCCTAATAAAAATATCCTGCATGAGGACAAAGGTATTGTCAATTTTGTTCATTGCAGAATCTGAAATAGTGACTGACAAGTGATACTCAATTTTTTTTCTTCACTGTTTTCATTTTAATTTTGTCCAAGTATAATATATATACAGAGAAGTGCACATATCGTAGGTTTGAAATCCATTGGATTTTCCTAAAACTGAACACCTCTATGTAAACAGAAGCAGGATCAGGAAACAAAACACTTACCAGCACCTGGGAAATGTCCTGTACTGCTTCTCAGTATCTACTTCCATGAGGGTAACCACCATCCCTCTTCTAACAGTTAATTTAGTTTTGCTTATTTTTGTACTCTATATAAATGGAATCATATAACACACTTTGTGTATGGCTTCTTTCATTTATTCCTGTGTTGGTACACATATCTATTGGATACATACATAGGATTGGAATTATTATTACATTATAGAATAATCACATCTATATATTTTTAGACATAAATACCTCTTCAATAAATTAATTATCTGAACTTTAAAAGAACCTACATTTTAATTGAATTTGAGGCAAAGTTAATATAATTCAACACCTTGATTTCCACGTGAGGGAAGCAAAGGCCATGCTCATTTCAGAGTGGAATGCATGGTGCTACCAACTAGCTGTGTGGCCTTGAGCAAGATTCCTCTGGCCTCAATTTCTTTACATAAATCAGGGAAATTGAGTAAGATAATCTCAAAATCACTTCCACATTCCAGTTCTAAAATTCTGTAACTCACTTTGGGTATCAGAGCCATGACTAGAAGCCATGCTTCCAAACTCATATTAATATTCTTTATTTTATATCAGCCTTTATTTTAGTGATACACATTATTGATACAACTGATTATTATACATTTTAATAATTAATCATATTGGGTTATCTTTATTGAATGCTTTTTCCACGTGTTTTTCATGTAGTAACTCATCAAATCCTCACAAGAACCCATACAGAGTTATAACAATCCCTACTTAAGAAGAAAGAAACTGAGGCACAGAATGGATAAATGCCCAGTCTAATAGTTTCACACAGCAGTTAAGTGATTGAGCTAGGTTCTTTTGGACACTATGCACAGCTAACAACTTTATGTTTGGCCATCTTTAAAGCCAAAGAGCATCCAATCTCAAATATTTTGTTATAACTAAGAGATGTTTCTAGCCATTTGATCCAACAGAACCTTCTTTCTCCCTTGATTCTTATATATGAGTTGTGACAGACATAATCTGAAATAAGCTACACTATAGCAGCATTGTCTGTGGGGTATTCCTAACCTGTTCTTAGCACTCTGAGAATTCTATTCTTCACTAAAATCCTCTAAGATACTCTGATGCTGATTTCTGTCTTCAACAACACTTGGATAAGTTTCATAGGGTTTTATGAAGGCAATGAAATTAAAACACCGTGAATGACTGAAACCATACAGGAAAGAATGCTAAAGAAATTAGTAAAACTCTGCTAAAGAAATTAGTGAGACTATCAGAAACTGTAAATATTATGTGTCAGATGTCTGATATTAATATTCAATTTCACCTCCATAAGAAGCTGATAAAAGTCTTTAGTCATGTGGTAAATGAAATATCTCTGGCTTCAAAAATTTAGATTTTCACTTCAATATTTCTGTCCCTTCTTTTTCCAATGAACAGTTCCATTGGCTTTAAATTTCCAATTTCTTATGTCCTAGGTTCCTTGTTATTCTTTAAGAGAATTCTGAAGTCCTATCTGAGGTTGCTCTCATTGCTGACTTTTAATGATAGGTTACTCATTAGCAGGCTTTAATTAATTAATTAATTAATTTATAAGCATACATATTGATAGACATATATTTGTTTTTAGGGAGCTGGGGATCAAACCTAGGGCCTCACCTTTGCTGGGCAAGTGCTCCAACACTGAGCCACACCCTCAGCTCCCATCAGCTGATTTTTAAGGAGGTTTTGCTTTCAATGACAATATGTCTAAGGAGCAGTTTGTTATCTAGAAATCATCTCTTTCTCCCTACCCATAAGGACTTGTGGTTCACAATCTACTTCTTTTATAACTGATATAGACTGATCTATAACTGGTCTTCTGGACAAATTCAACCTTGGTCCACATATAGTCTAGTCCCAAGGTTAAGGTGGGAGTGTTAGGTAAGGAATGAACCTTACTTTGTAGAGTTTGGGGTAGGGAAATGTTTCTATTCTTCCTGCCCTATGAACCATTTAGATAATTCAATCATGCACCCATACACATCATAACCCTAATTGCTACATAATCTCTTCTCAAAATTTATTCAAGTGTTTACCACATAAAAAACCTTGACTTTGCCCTTGTAAGTATTTAGGGTGGCTGTTCTACCTCTCCATTTTGCCCTAGTATATATAAGCTGGCAAGTGTCTTCAGTTCTCCTTCTAAAACCATGTAAAAGGAGCATCTCAACAAAAGTGGCAATCATGAAGGTTTCTCTCTCCTAGCTGATTTCCAGCACCTGCATTCCTGGTCCACATGCAATGCCAGCAAAACTTAGCTGTAGGTATTTCCAAAACTTTCCCAGTACTTGTGGTTAGGTCATTAGGAGACCTCCACACCTGCATCTCAGTTGTTAGCAACTGGTTATGCAATTACTGAACACATGTGGACTACCCAGTGAATAAGTGACCAGTAGGAATTTTGATTAGCAGCTTTCTAGTTCTATAAAATCACAAAAGAGATCCAAAGAAACCGCGATCATTATGAGTTCAGAGATTGCACATTTACAGGTCAGTCCACCAGAAGAACCACTTCTAGATTGCTTTTCTTGGCAGAACTTTGGAGGACATAACCAACAATATCTATAGAATAAGACCAAGAAGAAAGGGCTAATCAGCAAGACTGTGACAGCTAGCTAAGTTCTCATCAGTTAAGAGTACACATTCTCTGAAGTGTACAGTACCTCATTATAATAACCTATTTTATTTAAAGTAATTACACTCCTCTCATTAAAATGCATGCTGTTGGCATTGTATTATTGTTTCTTAAAATAAATACAGGAATGGTCAATCTTTATGATTTGGAGGGGAAATAAAACATTAAGATCACAATCAAATCTCTTAACAAGATATAAACTGAGGGACAAAGGCAGAGTCATTTCATGGAGACCCCAGACACCTTCACCACACCTTGGAAGCCTGGCTGTCTATCACTCAATCCGACATATTGCACTAAAAGACAGAATTGGAGGTAGATGGAACCTCAGTCATATTAATGATGGGGCACTGGAATGAAAACCACAGACTCTTGCTGCTGAGTTCCTGGAGGACTACCCTGCTTCTATCTCATCCTAAATGTGATTTGTTGACAGTGCAGTATAGATCAGGAGAGGAAGTTATTGCTTTGGTAGAAGGTACAGTTAAAAATAAAATATGTATAGTCAGTGAAGTTGGAGGAACATTTTGAGTCATTAAGTTTTGTGTAAATATAGTTACATTCGTAAGGGGAAACTACAAACTGTCTAACATGAAATGAAATGAAACTCCACCATCATAAATGAAGTTTGACCAAAGGTTTTGTGTGACTCATTTCTTTTTGTCCTGGACGCAGGAAACTTCCCCATAGTAAGGATATTGCACAAAGAAAAACAAAACATAAAAACATACTAAAAATAAAAATCAATAGAAGAGGTCTGGAAACAAGCACGGATGGAATAAGTTACATAGAATAAAATGAAGTCAGCAAGCATAAGAATTTGAAATTTAAGTTGACATAGCCTGCATTTTGGAGAGTCTTCTGGGTACCACTGACCAATGACTTCTCCCATTGTCTTCAGTTAAGTCTAAGTAGATAATAAATCATGTCCTTCCATATTTCCTCCTTGTCAAGATCACTGCTCGAACTACCAATGACAGGAAGGAGGAAAGAGCTTTCTTCAGGAGCCTTGTATGAATTCGCTCATACAAAGGGTTGCTGTAAAATAGTTGCTTCTTAGTCTGATCCACACATCCACAAAACCATCTGAGGGTTAGACCTGCCTAGTGTAGAAAGTAGAACAGATTTCATATTTTGTGGGCTATTAATAAATCTTAGATTTTATAAGATCTGTACACTTCCAATAGATCTTCTGTTATTTTAACTAGATTGATTGGGTTGCTTTTTTTTTTTTACAGGTAAGCCATTCTTAACAAAAAAAAAAAAAAAATGGAGCCTGAGCTGAAGGCAAATTCTTGCATTTGAAAAAATAAGACGTATTATTTAAATTTCTGTCATAACACAGAAAATTCTCTAGATATTTGAAGCAGATACAATTTAATCTGGGAACACAGGTGATGAAAGAACTCAGGAGCCAAACAGGAGATGGGACCCAGGGAATGGCAACATCCTGCCACGGACAACTCAGACTGGAAGAATACAGAGAAGAGATTGTGGTTCTAAGTCCAGGAACAGTCATTATGGACAAGCTGTTGGAACCTTCCTGGGCCTCTCCCTTGGGACTACTAAGACAGGTGCTTCCAGCAGGACTCACAGAAGAGGCACAGAGATTCCACCAAAGATGCCACAAAGAGCAGAGCGGGGAGCAGGAATGTTCCGGCTTTTCTCCTTCTTCGTGTTCTCTTTTACTGGTATATACCATTAGGCAAAACTACACAGACACTAGAGGACTAGGGGCCTGAGAAATACAGTTTCTTATAATAGAAACGACAATAGGACAAAGAAAGGGAGAGTGCGGATCTGCAAATAAGCAGACCAAGATCTGCCCCCACATGGGCTCCAGAAATCAGTTTAATCATCACACTAATAAACATAACATCCAGCAACAATTTGGGATGATCTTGCAGGCATATGAACATAATATTAGTTTGTGATTCTCTGTATATCTTTCCTTTTACCCATTTTATTCAGATCCTCAGCATTTTGCCTCAAGGATTTTTGTAAGACCGAAATCATAAGTTGCTTGAAATCATAAGCTCTTATATAAAACAAATGCCTCGCTAGTTGCATATATTATACTGAAGATTCCAGAAGAGGAAAGGAAGAGAGGGAGGCACCTATATGAGCAGCAAGCAGCAAAAGAAGAGTTATTCCAAGCATTGCAAAGAGGACTGAACACAGAGGCACTGGAGTACCAAAGACCCACATTTTGATTTGTGGTGACACTCCAGGGAGAAAGCAGGCCCTCAGGAGCAGGGAAAGGGACACACGGTATCTCCGTGAGTCCTGAAGCCTAAGCACAAGAAATCCCTGCCTTGCCAAAGACTCCAATGCCCTAAACAGAAGCAGACATTGCACAGCTTTCAGATGCAAAGGATGTGCAAGCTAAGGTATCATTTGGCTAATTCCTATCCCAGCCTTCTCCACTCTGACTTAAAGTCCATACCCATGTCAGTCCCACAAGAAAATAAATATAGCACACTCAAAGACTATAAGGATTTGACAATGGGTCTATATACTTAAATAGAATGAAAGAAATCAGCAAGGATGATGAGGTCTTTGTGGCCAGAAGGAGAAAGCCACATAAGAGCCACATAAGAGCTAAAACCATGGACTAGGAGTCTTTCAGCAAGTCCTGAAAGCTTAAAGGAGTACATTCCTTGTGACAAATATGGCAAGAAATAAGAAGGAAGTGAAGAAATGAATACCCTAACATTTCCCTGTTCTGGAATCCAAAGAGCAAGAAAGCCCCGCTGAGGCCATCTGTAGAGGTCCCAGGACACAAAGTATACAGAAAGCTGAAAACAGAAGGGATTAAGTGAAGTACTTCCAGCATGTTGCAGCTCCAAAATGAGGGGCTCTAAGGCTTCTACAGCTTGGGGGAATCCACTTTTAAAAAATCATATAAAATTAAAAATGCAAAATTAAGTGTAGAAGTGCACATTTGTTTAGAGTTTTTAAAAATTCTGATGATTGATTTAAAAAAGCCAACAAATGCTCAACTATCACAAAGTGAAATAAACACATTTTTATTAACTGACTACCTAGGCTCAATAACGTATTCCTTCTCCGCAGTGTGACCACAGTATTTTTCATCATTTTTTCATGTAAGAACAATTTTCTATTATTAATTCCTGTAAAGAAAATAGAAAGATAATTTAATCTTTTCTAGACTGATAAATCAAAATTTGTTTGTATTATTGATAGCTGAGAGGCATGAAATATGCAGCTTCACAAAAATATGTACTTGTTTGCAGTCTTCTTGTAAGTTTGTAAGCTAAAAACACAGGAATTTTGATAAAATCAATTTTACATAATTACCATAAATTTCATAAATGTATGCTGCTTTTTGATTTGTATGTGCTACATTATCAAATATATCCCAGAGAGTTGAACAATTCCATTTTGATGAAAGCTCCCTCCTCCACTAACAAACATGACTGAGGATTAGAAGAATTTTCCAGAAACCAGCTTCAAATTCTAAACTGTAACCCTACTTTTCCCTTCAGAACTCACATTTCTGCTTCTGAGAACTATAGAAGTCATCCATGTACTGATGGTTAACAATAGCTTTACTATACACAAAAGTAATTGAAAAACTAATACAAATATTTCTTGCTAAACTCAAACTAAATGTTATGAATTCAATTTTCCCTAAGGTGGATCTTATGAAAGTCCAAAGCATGGTTAAAAGGAAATACTGGTCAATGTGTGGACCTGCATGTGAATGAAGTCTAATAAACCCATGATGTTTTATTAAATATGATAAAGTATGTATAATATATAACGTAGTCTCCAGATCATGGTTCCTAAATACCATTCTACCAAAAAACCCTAATATCCCTGGAGAGAATGCTGATTTCAGTTTTGGTACAAGGAAGTTACAATATGAGCCTGGTACATCTTGTCACACCAGAAAGCAAAGAAACTATATCACTGGGGTCATGTTGAATGAGGATAAGAGACAAGTTAAAGTGACTCCCAACCAAAGGTGAGATAGTTTATGGATCAAAAAGTATAATCACTGCAATAGATTAAAACACTTCATTTATGACTTTAACCAGTCCAAGTAATCATAATCCAAGTTGATCTCATTTGAAGTTGTTAGAACGCCAACCCTTCTTTCTGAAATCTGGTCCATAAAGTGGGGTATAAAAATCCACTATTTAATTTGGGAATATAAATTTCTTGGGAAGAAAGGGAAAGAAGAATTTTGTTAGGAAAAGGCTGAATTTTTTAGAAAGCCTGGCTAAAATTTTTCCAGTTGACCAAGGACTTTTGTTTTTGTTTTTCTCCACAGTTGTAATATGGAAACCAAAGCACTTACTAATAACAACAAAATAACAGATATTTATTACTTCAGTCTCACCTAAGGTTCAGCTCCTCTAAGTAAATTTCCTGATACCACTAAAGATAATTTCTCCTAGTCTTCCTGTACACCTCATACAGGAATATTTCCAGGAACTCACTAGTATCTTCCCCTCAACCATCTCCTTTCACATTCTTCCAAACCACCTTTGACTTATGACTTATAAGTCCTATTGACATATTTGGTTTGAATTGTCAGGGACAATGTCACTCCAGAGATCTAGAGGTCTCCCTTGAATTTTTTAAAAAATTAGTTCCTAACAATTAGCCATTCTGAACAGAGAAACAGAAACAAAATCACACTAGAAATCAATGGAGTATAGTAGTCTATGGGTAATATAATCTCTTTCCTTTCAAGTTTGGATTTAGACATGAAGAGGCAAAAAGAGAAAAGAGCTAGGAAAAAAAATAGTCATAGTAAAACAGGAGCTAAAATGCAGGGGTTGAGTCAATGTTTTCACAGATGAAAATCTTAGTAATACTAACTCTTGGGTTTTGCGGTACACAGCGGAATCCAGGAGTCTGGTGCTCTCTGTACCTGATTTTGGAAATGGTGCAGTATTTTGAGGTGTCAATATATTTCTCATTGATGTAAAAAAAATATCCACTATTTATCCTGCCTTTCTTCTATGAATTCTGACCCAGGGTAGTCAAATAGTTGATGAGAAAAAAATTCTTCTTTATAGGAGACTTCCCCTTAGTAACTGCAGAAGTAATGATTCAATTAGGGTATCTCCCTTTGTCATTCCTAATGTCATAATAGTTCTAGGCAATGATCATCAGTGATTGTTACTGCTAGGTGGGGGATGATGCCTGAATCAGGCTGACAACCCGGACCCTTTGGTCAACTTTAACATTACCAAAAATAAAATATAGTGGAGAAAGAGAATGTGTGTCCAACATCAGATGCCTCTGACGGAATACAATAGCGAGTACGCAGAATCATCTGTAACATTTTCTTGCCAAAAAAATAAAAATAAAAAGATCTTGAAAATGATAAAGTGTGTAGATATAACTTCGAGTTTACTGTAAATATACAGAAGACAGATGAACACGTTAAATGACACGACAGGCATCCAACAGGACAACCCCACAGTATATTCTATAAAGGATCCAGTTTCTTCAACAAATAAATGGCATTATAGTAAAAGAAGAAGGAAAACTTGCAGATGAGTTTTGTGCAACCCATAAACTAACTACAACATGTGTGTTTATTAGAATCCTGAAAGTGTCATTTCAAAAAAAGGTATGGAACAGTAAGGGAAAGTTGAACTCTGGCAGCCTATCAGATGGCATTAAAAACACTATTGACTTTTGGGATAAAACAATGGCTTCAAAATACATCTTAGAGATACATACTGAATTATAGAGTGATGAAGTGATATAACGTCTAGAATTTAATCCAGCAGGGTAGTGATGAGGTGGGGGCAGTATAGATACAACAGAATGGGACATAGTTGATTAATAGTTGAAGCTATGAGATGAGCACACACAGGTGTATTATACTGTTCTCCCTAATTTTGTGCATGTTCAAAAACTTCCACAGCAGCTTTTTAAAGAATCAGCTAGTAAAAAATGAACTTTCTAAGAGGTTCACTAAAGCTGTAAAAACTCACTTTCCTCTCACACCAACAAGAAGAAAATCACTTAGGCCTTCAAATCTTTAAGAGGAGAATTTGACCACACTGAGCATTGCTTCTCTTTTTGCCATCTCTGAATATCACCTGCTTTGTTAAGCATCCCAGGGCAACTCTTGACTCAACAGGGAACACCTGTGATATCTCCTAACTGAAGTTCGACAAAAATGAAAACTTCAACTTTGAAGGAAAACTTTAAGGTGTGTGCCAAGACAGAAAACCTTCTGCACTCTAAACTTTGGTGACCAATTGGAATGCAATTTGAATTAACTCATTCTCTATTATTGTTTGAAGGGTTTGGCCAATTCAAGTGGGGAAAGGTATTAAACCTCAACAAGCAGACAACTCATGACTGTTATCTGAACACCAACGTCCCTCTATTATTTCTCCCTGAAGTAGCTAAAATAGAACTTTTTACATGATTCCCTTTCTTCTCCCACCCCCATCAGCCTCAGGAGTCCTTGTTCTGTGGAAACTTAACAATCGAAGTTTCTACCCTTCCACATTGATTAAAATCTGGGATTAATTAGGATGACAGGACCTCAAAATCCATACATAAGAATTTTCCATGTTTGAATAAATCATGTGTTAGACAGTGACACCTATTGGTGAAGTGTAATATTGTAAACTGGGACTATGAATATTGCAAAGGCCTTCAAACCTCTCTAACTCAAAGTGGGAAAAAGCCAGACTGAACTGGACAAAATCCATAGTAGGAAAAATCACTTTTCTGTGCTCTCAGCAGCTTCAAATAGTCTGTATAAGGTAATTCAACCTGGACTCAAAATGAGGTCTTCGCGATCTTACAGAAAAGTAGTTCCGATGAATGTGGCAAATATTCAGCCTTTGCTGCAGTGACATAGTTTAAACTGCCATTAATTCCTCTTTTCAGTTGAGGTTTCTGAAGTTCTGAAAACCACTTTGTTCCCTTAAGTGGAAAAACTTTCTTGACTTTATCTGGATGAATTTTTATCTGAACTTTCAAAAAAGTGGCCCTATCTGAAAATTCACAAATATGAAATTTGTGGAATACAAATTAATTTTAAAATTCGAGGCTCAAATTAGACAAAAGACAGGAAATTAAATTTGAGCACCATAAATATGGAAACATGTAACCACCAATGTGAAATAAATACTTCTTATCAAGGGTAGACAGAAAGGGGCCAACTTGCAGGAACAAAATGAGGAAATTATGACTCTAAAATCCCATCCAGTCCTCTAAAATGTCCAACATGCCAAAAAACTAGACATCAGGTAGACCCCCTTGTTCATCAAAAGTCCCCATTCATTGAAATGATTAATAAGGTATATTCTAATAATTTATTAAAGTCATTATGATTATGATACAATGTATAAATATGTATACAAATTTAAATGTGCACAAATATGATACAACATATAACATATAAATATGCGTACAAACAATATATAAATATAAAACATAACAATATATAACATATAACTAATATATAACAAATATGTATACAAACATAAAAAGCATATATTTTTATATTGCATAAATATTATACTGAAATAATTATTAACATTATTTAAGAATAATTGTTAAATTGATAATGAATTGCTAATTATTACTTATAAATATATTTATATTATAAATTACATTACAAAGTAACTTTTTTATTATCTTAACTTTTATTTTTTGTTCTCCATTTATGCTTCTTTTAATAATGCTGACATACCTGCAACTTTATTATCTTTTTAATTTTTTTTATTTTGATTCATTTTACACAAATGGGGTACAACTATCATTTCTCTGGTTGTACATGAAGTAGAGTCACACCATTTGCATAATCGTACATGTACATAGGGTAATGATGTTTATCTCATTCTGCTACTTTTCCTTCCCTCCACCCCGACTCCACCCCTTATTTTTCTCTATACAATGCATCCTCCCTCCATTCTTGCCTCCCTCCCAACCCCCAGTATGTACATCACCCACTTATCAGAGAAATCATTTGACTTTTGGTCTTTGGGATTGACTTATCTCACTTAGCATGATATTCTCTAACTCCATCCATTTACTTGCAAATGTCATAATTATATTCTTCTTTATACCTCAGTTTCTTTATCCATTCATTTATTGAAGGGCATTTATGTTGGTTCCACAATCTAGCTCTTGTGAATTTAAATGCTATAAACATTGATGTAGCTGGGTCACTGTAGTATGCTGATTTTCAGTCCTTTGGGTGTAGGTCAAGGAGAAGGATAGCTGGGTCAAATGGGTCATTCCAAGTTTTCTAAGGAATCTCCATAGTGCTTTCAAGAGTGGCTACACCAATTTGCATCCCCACCAGCAAGGTATGAGTGTACCTTTTTCTGCACAGCCTCACCAACACCTGTTGTTGCTTGTATTCTTATAATAGACATTCTAATTGGGGTAAGCTGAAATCTTAGGGTAGTTTGATTGGCATTTGTCTTATTACTAGAGATGGTGAACATTTTTTCATATATCTGTTGATTGCTTCTGTGAAGTGACTGCTCATTTCCTTAGCCCATTTATTGACAAGGTTATTTGTATTCTTGGTGTAAAGTGTTTTGAGTTCATTATAGAATTTGGAGCTTAGTGCTCTATCTGAAGTGTGTGTGGCAAAGATTTTCTCCCACTCTGAAGGCTCTCTCTTCACATTGTTGATTGTTTCCTTTGCTGAGAAAGAGCTTTTCAGTTTGAATCTATCCCAATTATTGATTCCTGCTTTTATTTCTTGTGCTTTGGGAGTCATGTAAAGGAAGCCTGGTCCTAAACTGACATGATGAAGATTTGGACCTACTTTTCCTTCTATTATGTGCAGGGTCCCTGGTCTGATTTCTAGGTCCTTGATCCCTTTTGAGTTTTTGCAGGGTAAGAGATAGGGGTTTAGTTACATTTTGTTGCATATGGATTTCCAGTTTTCCCAGCACCATTTGTTGAAGAGGCTGTCTTTTCTCCATTGCATGTTTTTGGCACCTTTGTCTAGTATGAGAAAACTGTATTTATGTGGGATTGTTTCTGTGTCCTCTATTCTGTACCATTGGTCTACCTGCCTATTTTGGTGCCCATACCATGCTGTTTTTGTTACTATTGCTCTGTAGTATAGTTGGGGTTAGGATTAGAGTTAATTTAAACAATGAAATCAATAAGAAAGTTAGACTCACTGGAAATATTTTACAAACTTGACCTGTAGGAACACACACAGTGTATCTTGGAATATCTTGTCACGAAAGTGTAGTTACCATATGCACTGAGAGGAGTGAACACAGTGAGTGAGACCTGAAACTAGAGGTACTCATGATGCCAGAGGCTTTCCCTGATGCACAATAATTTCAGCCTCAAATGCCCCTGCTTTCTGCCTAAGTACTTGATTTCATCATAATGGATGGTGTGGGCACCTCCCCTCAGTCATCTCTGCTCTTGAGAGTCCTCACCTCCTCCCCAAAATGATGCTTTGAGAGCCAGCCTTGACTTCAGCTCCACGCAAAGGAGAATTCGCATTTTATTTTCCTCCACTGATCTTTCCCCTCCCCCTCCTTTGTGTTTTGATCAATATCTGAGGAATTCTTGAAGGAATCCATTCTCAGGCCCTAAAGTCACCATGCTCCATTGTACAGAGAGTTGAAGCTACCACAATAGGCTTGGCATCTCTGGAGTACAGGAAGGAGACATGAATACTCATCTCAGTGAATGTGGTAACCATGACATTCCAAGATGCAAAAACCTACACCAGAAGGATTGGGTCTAAGGGCATGGAGGGATGGGATGAAAGGAAGGAAGGAAGGAAGGAAGGAAGGAAGGAAGGAAGGAAGGAAGG
>JAJEJO010005078.1:0-11294 GCA_020662805.1 Glaucomys volans | reverse complement strand
AGGAAGGAAGGAAGGAAGGAAGGAAGGAAGGAAGGAAGGAAGGAAGGCAGGTGCCCTCCAAGATGACCCTACTCCACTAATTCTTACCAAAGGAAGGAAAACCTGTTAAACACACCCCAGGATGGCAGTCTTGAAGTTAATGTTTTATAATTTCCTATTATCATGAACAAAATATTTTAAAGAGGGCCCTTGCCAAAATTAAATTCAAGAAAGACTGAACATTTGTGAGAGTTAAGGAGCATGCAAAGAGAGATAAGAGGAGCAACTCATGGGTTAAAGAGGCATTTCTTTAATTCCTTATTGCTTTGGGGGTTCTCCTGTTTAACATAGACATGAGGGGTAGAAGAGTCTGGAATCTCTACATAAATAAAACATGACAACCATGCTGAGCTCTCCGAGTCTTTCCTCTGGGAGCTGACCCTGAGGGAATTTACTGGAATCTCTTGGACTGAGCAGGATCTGTTTGTTCTGGAAGCCAAGTGAAGCCTGAGAGGAAGAGTTGTTGGAAAAGGTGGAGCGAGGCTGATGGTTTATGAAGATAAATTAGTTGAGCCTGACAGAGTTTGGTGAGCTAACGCAGATCCAGAAAGGCAGAATCTCAGTGAACAGGTCCAATGTTTTATTTAAATGTCAGGATGCTGGTTACCAAAATTGAGAACACTGTTGGAAAAGGCTGAAACTATCACCCTCTTCATAGAAAGGTGATGGAACAAGTGGTTCTTCAAAGTCTGGCTCCAGACCAGCAGCCTCAGTATCAGCACCCCTGGGAGCTTGTTAGAAATGGAAATTCTCTGACCTTACCCCAATTCACTAAATCAGGAGTTCTGAGTCTGGAACCCTCAGATTCTTCTGCCCTGTAAAGTATGGAAGCCTCTAGAATAAATGCCTGGAATATGGTTCACTATGAAAATCATTCAAGAACTTTCTCATAAATAATGGAGATCCAAGGAGTCTTTCCTTCCCTGTGGCTCACCCTAGGTTAGGCAGCCATCATCTTGTGCTTAGAACCTGTAACATTCCTTCTTTGGTTTCCCTACATGCAGATTAAAGCCCCTGTAATAAATTTCTCACAGTGCAATCCTTTTAAATTATAAATAAAGCAATGTCACTCCCTGATGAACACCCTTCAGTAGCTTACCACAGGACTGTATTTAGGATCCAGTCCAACTCGTGACCTGACTTCTGCCTGTGTCACTCACTACACAGCATCCTCCCAAGCTGCTATCTCTTCACATTCTATGCTCCAGCCAAGTTGAATCACTCTTAGCTGCTCAGATCCAACTTTCAGGCCATTTAGCATGCTGTTTGCTCTACCTAAGATTATCTTCTGGGTCTTCATCAAGCCTTCTGGAGAGGACTCGGTGGGAAGAAGAGGAAGCTCACAAGATAAAAGCTGTTAAAGAGAGAGGAAGCCAGGAGGAAAGGAAGAGGAGAGAATCCCTGAGCCAAAAGAGCCTTAGATACAACTGTGAAATAGGTGGCTTAAGGTCTTACACCTGCCTTCTCCTCTGGCGTCACCTCTGCCCATGCTCATCCCATCCCAGACATCAGTTTTAATGACCCCAGGCCTTTCTGGGTCCCAAACACAAAGAAAGCACCCTAAGGAAATTAGGCTCCTGGTGGCTGCCAAGATGAAAATTTGTTATACCTTGGGTCTGCAGATCAGCAGCTTCATTTAGTATCACGGAGCAACATTTTAGGAATGCAAATTACTGGACCCAGAACCTACTATATCAGAAATTCAAGGGCAGGGCTTTGCAAGCTGTATTTTTAGAACCCTGAAGATGGCTTTTATGTACACTGAATTTAAGTTACTCTCCATAGTGTTGGTGCCAGAACTCGGGACTAATGGAGCACCCCATACAGAAGCATTAGAATATGGGACTTTAGGTGGTAATACCTTTCACTCCTTTTTATCAATCACAAGGTTGTTTCCCGTGATGGGACTGAAGATCAGGCAGGTGGAGAAGGGCAGAGAGGACCCCCCTGGAAGACTAAAACATCTGTCAGATCCAATTGTATAGGCAGTAGCAACAGTAACAATTAGAGCAACATTAGTATTGGGAATAGTAAATACTGGAAACTGTGTACTAAATCCCTATAACTTACTTTGCTTATTAATACTCAACATAAACAACTTTTTATTATTCCCCTTTAACAAATTAAAAAAACAATCTCAATGGGATCAGGCACCTAACTAGGAAGCAATAGGTTAAGAACCCAAGTGTGGGTCTATCTAGCTCCAAGACACTGTCTCCTCTATACCACTCATTCCTGCAAAGGTTCAGGGATAGATACTAGAAAAACGCTGCTTCCTAAGTCAGGCCTCCACCTTCAAAGCAAACATGACAATGTGATGAGTTCATTTCTGTCCTTTTAGCCATTCTTATAGGCTCCAGTTGCTTTGGGGTTTCTCTTCTCCTTACTGACCAATGGCTGCCATGATGCAGTTTGCACTGTCCATTGCCATGCAAGAGGCGATGTTGTGTAAGGAAGAGCCTTCCAGATGACATGCAATGAGTAAATGGAAATTGCCTTCATTATCCCCTGAATAAATGGGAAAGAGGCACACTGGCTGTAGCAGAACTGGAAGGAAAAATTGGAGTGTGAACAAAAGCATTATTAATTTAAGGAACTGCCTGAATTTGCCTCTGGCAGTTTCCTTTGTAAACACCGTTAACACCCCGGAATGCTTGAATTGTATCTAAACGCATAGCTTAAATATGTAAAAACAGAAACCTAGGCATTACTTTTAGGCATCCAGAGAATTGTTTGCTTCTAAAGTCTGCCAAAACAAAATAAAAGTAGCATATGAGACTTTCAAATTACGAGGCTCTAATATTTCTTATGAAATTCTTTCTTAGGATATGGAATAGTTGATTCTGTTTCCCTTCCCCCAAGACCAGATATAATTTACAACCAACAAAATATAGCTCCGTAGCACGGCTAGTGCAGAACACGCTTGTATTTGTATTTCTCTGTAATATGAACATGGTTCTTGAGGGTAAATGGCTGAAGCAAGAAATATCTTTAGGCAATAGGCTTATTTAAGTGGCCAAGTCACAGCTGAGTAACTTTGTAAATGAGCCTGGTAGAGCCAACTCCATGGAGAAGAATAATTGCATCTTTATGACCTCATTCTGAGGTGAAAAGCCCCTCACTCGGGCACTGTGGTGGGAGATATCCACAGAAGTTGTGTTTAGATACTAATGTTATATTTTCCAGAAGGAAAAATATATATTTGAATGGTGCTGAATGAGGTGATTTTAAGTGAAAAGTTATCCTACCATCACCCGGTTCACAGATTTTCCTAAATAATCTAGAAAGTAAACAGAGGCTTGCCAGTTCTTTGGAGCCTAAAAACATTTTGGAGAAATCCAGTAGGATTCTGTTTTCATACCTAGGATGACTCCTATTTAAAAACAGGTAAAGAAAAGGGAGGTAGAGTAGTTGCCGCTAAACATGAGTCAACCAGCTTTTAGAAAAAATTGGCTGGAATCTCTATGTGCCCTGAGAGGGTCAAGGTTTGATTCTCTTGGCAAAGTCTAGACAATAATGACGATGACCGATACATATTGGAGTCTTCACACCAAATGGGGTAAACGCTGTGTACACATTTGTATGATTTAGCAGCTAGAAAGCAACAGAGGCAGGATTCAAACAATCTGGCTTCAACATTCATGTTTCTAACCACTTATAGTCATCACTACCTTGGAAGAAGACCATGGGATTTTGAGTTTGGCCCTCCAGAATTGAATCTGAGCTTAGTCACTTGGAGGTCAAATGTGACCCTGAGAAAGCCACTTAAACTTATTTTTTACCTGTAAAATTGACAAAATTCCAAGCTACCAGGAGTATCATGAAGAAGGTACTTGGCACTTTGCAGGCACTCGATAAACAGTTCCTAAGGAACACTGTCATCAAACACACCAACCAGCTCTGAATATACCCAGTATTGGTATGGCATTTATCAAAACTAGATCATTTGCCCAGCTAAAGGACTGAGAGACATAGAGCAAGATCGTTAGACCAAATAAAAAGGAAAGATCACGTGCACACGCACACATATACACACACACTAGACTTTTGTGGAGCTCAAAAAAAAGAGAAAACACTTGCCTTCTTGATCCAATTATTTTCAAATCCTGAATCCTGCAACATTTATTAGGTGCCTAGCACAGTTGGCTGAAGATCCCAGCTTAATTCAGATTTGAATTTTTGTTGGGAGAGTGTCAAAAATTTACATTTTGAGTGCCAAAAATACACATAATATTTTAAACACATATCACTTTATAAGTACAAATATGGAGAAATATAAAGCATGGTGTGGGGTGGGGGAGGGTACTTTTTTTTTCTAGGATGATTTTGTAACAAATTGACATGACTGCTACAGGCCATTTTGAACCTTTCCCTTGACTGGGCTTGAATGACCCAGAACCACCCTGAAATGATTTTACTTAGGTTGTATTTCTCTGGGATTATTAAGATGAAATTTTTTCCCCTTTCCCCAACAATTTAACCATTTTTCAAACATGGGTAATGACCCTGTTTTTCCTCCCATGCTTTTTGCCATATGCCTTACTGTGACAAAATGAGAAAAGAGCTTGAGATTATGAATGATTTTTTTCTATCTTTCAAAGCAGGAACCATGAAGTAGATTTGTGCTTTCTCATCCATTCCTCTGTTATTTGGCTTGCTTTCTTCTAAGTTCCTGGAGAAGAGAAGGCTATTTTCAGAGCAGGGAAGATTGGCTAATTCTTTTCAGATGCTTTCTTACCTTGTCCTGTTAGGTTCTGATCTCAATGGAATCATTTAAAATAACTTTCTGCTCACTGAGGTATTGTTAAGGAGAATGCCCTTGTGGTATATTTTAACATGTATTTTTTAAGTTCTGAAAGACACAGGAAGTTTCCCAGGGTGTAAATATCCATTAGAATAGTACCCTGCCACTCTAGTTTTATTCAATATCCCCTGGTAAAATGTCCACGGAGAAAAAAAAGTAAATGATTTTCTGTTTGTTAAACTATTTTGATAGATAGGAACAGAAACAAGTTCAGATCTCTTCAAGAGAAGAAGGAAGAGTGAATATCAGAGAGTCACTGTAAAAATTCAGGAGGACATTTAATTCTGTTTTACCTCCAAACATACTGAAGAGCCATTCCCTGTTCTGACTACCTTCCAGGGACTCTGTCATTTGAGAAAAAGGTGATGCCTCTTCCACCTGAGAAGGTCCCCCACCTTGGCAGTAGCAAGGAAGCAGAGGACAATGTGCTCAGCCAGCCAGATGAGCCTGACTACCTCTAGAAGTCACCAGGGTAAAGTGTCATAGACAGTCTAGGGTGGCTTGCCAGTATCTGCCTTGAAACCTGGACAGACGGTGGTGTCATTTCACTAGAACAGAGAACACAGAGAGGGCAGATCTGGAGGGAAGGATGGTGGGTTCACACTAGCACATTTGACTTTGGGGCACATGTGAATTGTTCAGGTGGACACCTGGGTTTGAATCCCATGAAAGAGGCTTGAGCTATAGAGACAAGTTAAGTGATCTGCCCAAGGCTACATACCCAGTTGTTGGTGTGGTGGTGGCCAGGGTTTATTCTGCCACCCTTTGGCAGGATTGGCTGACTGTAGGTCCCCAGTGAAGCCAGTCATGATGTTTCAAGGGACACAGCTGCCTTTCTGGCCCTACCTCACCACACCTCTTTTCTTTGCTTCCTGCTCCCTGATCTGGCTCGTAGTCATCCTGTGCCTCCTAGCTGCTTCTTTTCCCTTATCTTAATTAAAATTGTATTCAAGAGTAGCAGGAAAGCTCACCACCATGTCCAACTACAATGCACTAATAAAAATGTGGAAAAAACTAAATTAAAATTTTTTAAAAAATTAAAAACCACATTCATGAAAGATTGCCTTTCCCAGGAGATTAACTCAAGCAGCAACTCACTGTGGGCCCTGATGAGCATGGTGATGATAAGGATGGTGAGATTATTGACGGGTATTGTTTTGTATTTTGAGCACATTGGGTTTCCCTTCTACCTTCCCAAGCCTTTGGAGGGTTTTTGTTGTTGTTGTTGTTTTGTTTTAATTTTGAGACAAGGTCTCACTAAGTTGCTTAGGGCCTTGCTAAATTGCTGAGGCCGGCAGTGAACTTGTGATCCTCCTGCATTGTCCTCCTTTATCACTGAGCTATAGGCATGCACCAACACTTTCAGCTGAAATTTAAATGTAACTGCTAAGTGATTTGGTTTGTTTTTCAATTTTTTCCTTAAATCTGGCAATCCTACCATAGAGTAAAGGAAGAGAGAGTTTGCAAATGTGACATAAGGATAAGGAATGGAGAAGAAAGCTGCAGAAGAAAGGAATCCTCAAGCTGGGTCCTCAGGGGCCTTCAGAAACTGGGATTGAGCCCAGAGTCCAAGAGCATTTGTTCGTGGAAGGCACCATGAATCTTCTCCAACGATAAGTAGTAAATAGCCATTGGCCTAACCTGGACATATTCTGTGCCCCCCATACACCTTAGTAAAAGCTTTTAGTTGGTTTTTGTCTCACCACACACTGAAAAATAAATCACAGCACTAGGTTTTGCAGTTTCAGAATCTTCAACTGATCACAAGAAGAGGGGGGAAAAAAGCATCTTGCTGAACAATGACTAGCATTGTAAGTCTGTCCGTGATTAGAAAGATGAAAAAAGGAGACAGGTCATGAAAAGAAATTTCTTGATTACTGAACAAAGGCTCAGCAATTGTGTTTGGAAGAGGTTATACCATTTAACCTGACAGATGAACTCCTGATCAAAGTTTACTGAGAAAGAGACTTTTTAGAATTTGGGTTCACAGGATGTACTGACAAACCTGTGCTCTCTGGTAGGGAAACCCAATACTACAAATAGTTCAAAAAGAGGTGGATCTTAAGTATCTCGAGGTTAGGAGCAAGAAGTCATTCCCATCGATGTGAGCATCTTTCACAGAGGGGGGCCCCCTATCCTCCCCAATGAAGGCAGCACTGTCGGTTGCTTTGTGAGGAAAATTGAAGGCATATATGTGAATAAAAAATCTCTAATCCCACGTGGATCCTGCAACCGCGGCCTGCTTAGCATTCATACCGCTCTATAAACTGTGGTGAGTTAGAGGCAGTTTCTCCTTTGGTAGAAATAACTCAGTTTCAGACCTGTTTTCACCTGGATGTCTCACAGATTCTTCAAGGTCAGAAAAACATCCTTATTTCTGCTTGAAAAGTATTCTTTCTGAGTTTGCTTTCTCACTGTTGGAGATTGGAGTTTACAAATATGAAAGCAAGAAAGACTAGAATCCACCATTAACAGTATGAACTCATTGGTTTTTTTAAAACAGAGAGATAAAAAAGAGAATTATAGACGTGTTTATCCAACACTGTCCACTGAGGAAATCTAGAAACAACAGCACCCTAATAACAACGTGGACACCCAGGTTTGAGTACTAGGAATCAGTGTCTTTTTGACAAAAAGCAAATTCTAGTGTTGAACAGGGAAAATATGAAATGACCCTAGAGTAGAATGTTGCTCCACCAAATAAGAGTATTGAATGTATAATGAGGGCTATTAACAGGACAGAGGGGCCAGCCTGAAAGGACTCCTGATGGTAAAATCAGGGATAATCTGAGCATCAGAATAAATAATGACAGTAGTGGATTATAGTAGATTAAAAAAAAAACAAATCCATGAATCCATATTGATATAAATGAATAAATGTATAACTAGGGAGGCCAGAACAGTAATAGAGATGTAGTGACATAAATATAGAAGCAAAAATAGATTCGAAAATCATCATTCAATGCTCAAGCTAACAGATGAAAGTTTGATAAGAATAAAATATGTACCTAGGATCAAATTACTTCCCATAAAATATTTGCTAATTATGAAAAGAATAATTGATAACATTATAGTGAAGAGATCTAGTGGATACCTCCTAAGTTATCTATGTTAAAAGTATCACCAGTATTGGGACAAACATATTGTGTGCTTCCGCCTATGGTATACACAACCTAACTTCTCTTTCTTCTCCCCAAAAAATGTATAACCTGAATCTCACCATAGAGAAGCATTAGACAAACTCAAATTGAGGGACATTCTATAAAATATCTGATTTATGCTCTTCAAAAATGCCAAGATCTATGGAATGGAACCACCATTGAACCAAGTTATCCCACTCTTCCACATATACCCAAGGGACTTAAAATCAGCATACTATAGTGATGCAACCACATCAATATAGCAGCTCAATTCACAATAGCTAAACTATGGAACCAGCAGCCTAGGTGTCCTTCAACAAATGAATGGATAAAGAAAATGTGGTACATATACACAATGGAATATTACTCAATCATAAAGAAGAATGGATTATGGCATTTCTGGTAAATGGTTGAAACTGGAGACTATCATGCTAAGTGAAATAAGCTATTTTAGTCAACTATCTCACTGCTATGTCTAAATGATCTGACCAGCACAATTATAGGAAAAGTTTATTAGAGGGCTCACAGTTTCAGAGGTCTTAGTCATAGAAGCTGAAGGTGAGACTGAACATCATGGTGGGAGAGGGTGGTAGAGGAAGCAGCTTACATTGCATTGATCAAGAAGCAGAGAGAGAGCATCTCCACTCTACAAATATATACCCCAAAGCCATGCCCCAATTCCAATCCCCTCCAGTCACACCGTAGCACTTCAATTAATCCCATCAGGGATTAATTCACTGATTGGGTTAGGAATCTTACAACCCAATCATTTCTCCTCTGACATGCAGATGCTGACTCACAATAGGAGGGGGGTCAGGTGGGTGGGGGAGGTTCACCAGATTGGACAAGGACAAGGGTGAATTGGGGGAAGGAAGGGGGATGGGAATCGGAAAAACAGTAGAATGAATTGGACCTGTCCTATGCTCTTGTGTGAATATACAACCAGAGTAACTCCACATCATGTACAACCATAAGAATGGGAAGTTATATTCCTTGTATGTATAATATGTCAAAATATAGTCTAGTGCCATGTATAATTAAAAAGAACAAATAAAATTAAAGCTAAACTTGGTTGATATAAAAAAGAAACCACCCCCCCGCAAAACAATGCCAAGGTCTAGAAAGACTGAGGAAAACCAGAGAGCTGCTTTAAGTAATAGGACAATTTTGGAGACAAGTAAATGCAGTGTATGAATCTGAACTGGATCCTTACTGGGAAAGACCTACAAAGAATGTTACTGAGACAACTGACAAAATTTGATATAGATCAGTTATGTCAATGTTAAATGTTGATTATTTTAAATATTATTATTATTTAAATAATAATTTATTATTATTTAAATGATATTATTTCCTCCTCTCCTACCCCAGTGAGATGTAAAAATATGTTCTTTTCCTGGGAATATACACTGAAATATTTAGGGGGAAAGAGTACACTGTCTCTATCTTACTCTCAAATGGTTCTGAAAAAAAAAATTGTGCGTGGGGGAGCAGAGGAGAGAAACAAGAAGAAAGCAAACATAGCAAGATGTAAACAATGAATCTGCAAAAAGAATAAAATGGCTTTTTTATTTGTTCTTTTTTAGGTATGCATGACAGTAGATTGTATTCTGACATTATACTTACATGGAGTATAACTTAATTAGGATAATGAATTTTTATACTAATCTTGTAAACTTAAAATTATATCAAAACAAAACTTCACAAAAATCAACTCATTCTTCAATGCCCAATGGAACCCCTAGCTCTCCTATGAAGCCTTCTCTTCCCACGACAGAATGAGATCATAGGTCACAGAATTTTATTGCTGGAAGAGATGAGATACTTTCTCCAGAGAAGTCCTATAGCAAAGATGTGTCTGCGTTGTTCACTTGGTAATTCATCAAAAGTCTCTCCAGGAATTCACTGCTCTTCATCTGTTTTCAAAATATTTTGCCATCATTTAAGCATCCTTGTTAGCATCACATAAGGTCCTTGAGACTTGAAAATGTGTCTCACAAGTTGTTTAACCTTCTGACCCTCCTTTCACATTTCCCCCTCTCCTACCCCAGAAGCCCGACTCTGTGAGCCCACTGACCAACTCCTCCTGCTTCCTGCTCACACTTTATCTCTCAGATTTCAGCTCAGATACCGTCTCCTCCATCTCCTTTAACCTTGGAATGAGTTAGATGAGCCTCATTCTCCTGGCACCCCATTCCTGCACCATAATAGCATTTATTTTGCTGAACTTAAATTGGCTGTTTTCTTGTCTATTTTCCTTATCAGGCTCCAAGCTTCTTAACGGAGGAAATGGGGTGAGTCTAAAGGCTCACTAAAATATTCACTAAAGAACTAAATGAATGAAATGATTTAATTTTTGGACATCAGTACGTTTGCCAGTTTCTGAACTATTTTCAGGTAATTTGCTTCAAAATCCCTTGAGTGATCCACCTGAAATATAATGAATCATTGAAGATTCAGTCCTGAAGATCAAATGAATGAAAAGTTCATAGGGAAGATCTGAGGTACACTGATATTTAGAACCATAAATCCAGTAGAATGAAGACACTGCCCACTATTTCTGTTTCCCTCTCAATTTCTTCCTTTTCCATACTCAACCCCAAGTATGAAGCTCCCCAAAATGTTACTTGCTGAAATTCTAGATCAAAGACCTGAAAGACTCCCCTTTACATATGGCATATCTAGTGGGGCCCAACTCCCTATGCTCTTGTTTATCCTGTGCTGTGGTTTTAATGTGTGTATCCCTCCAAAATTCCTGTTGACAGTTCAGCCTCAATGTAACAGGATTGAGAGTTGGTGAGGCCAGGAAGCCCAAACCCTAGGGATGGGATGTGCACATGAAGAGAGCTTCTTTCTCCAGCAAGTGCAAAAACCTGGTTTAGTTCGCAGCACCACACTTGGGGACACACACACACACACACACACAGAAATCCATTTGTCAAGCTGGGCCCAGTGATATATGGCTGTGTTTTAATTAGCTCTTTTCTCTCTGTGAACAAAATACCCAACAAGAACAACTTGGAGGAGGAAGAACTTCTCTGGGGCTTACAGTTCCAGAGGTCTCAGTTCCTAGACAGCTGACTCCATTGCTCTGCTGAAAGTGAGGTTGTCCACCATGTGGCAAGGGCCCAGTGGAGGAGAGCTGCTAGGTTCAGGCAGCAAAGAAGCAGAACCCTTGCCCATAGACATGATAAAGTCTTTAAAAGCCACAAAGTGATTACAGATTTTCAGACTTAAAATGAAAAGACTGCTGAAATATCCTACAAATTTTAATTTCTAAACAAGTAAACATCAGTCTCCATAACCCACTG